>PQWD01006547.1:164872-250933 GCA_019425675.1 Leucinodes orbonalis
GACGATGTTTTCTTGTGCCGTACAGAGCGTTGTATTCCTATATTATTGTCCAGTAAGGTCCACTAAGTAGCTACGTTCCATATACACTTGTAAAAGATTCTGCTTTATCAACGACCCAGCAGTAGTGTTACAGACATTTTATGTATGTTGTCTACTTGAGATAGTACTAACAATACTTATCATTGTTATATTTATAATCACTAATGATTGATCACAAGCGCATCATAGCGATAGTTAGAGTGGTAAGATAATAATTTTTACTTGGACGAACTCTAAATCGGCTTGCGCAAGTCTGCTGTCCTGGTTAAGTGAGTTATCTGGTTTATGGCGTAAAAGTAGAGAAGAGATTTAGCTTTTATTTCCACACCTGAACTCTGACTACCATAGGTACTAATACAATCCTCATTGGGTTGTAGAACGGTTCCGCTTGGGACGGGCTATCACGTGGGTTTTTTAGCTTTACTCAATGGGGGCATCGGTGGACGGAAACGTTGAATATCTCAGGTTTCAGTTTTCTAAGCTTGTATAATCAGCTATTGTTGCATCTCGTATAACGTTATATAATGGTGTTCGCAATGGGCATGCATCGTAAAGTTGGATACTCAGAGAATTGATAGCGGGTACTATAACTATAGCAGATCATTATTTATGCTTTACGTTAATTAAACAACACGGCTGAATACAAGCTAAAGGAGTGTATTTATTACATAATCTGAACAGTCTCAAGTCAAAATCATTTAATTCAGATTAGGCTTACTCAGAAAGCACTTATGAGTCAAAAAAGATTACAATAATAAAAAATACTTATTTAATATCAATTAGCACTTATTATATCTTAGTGTAATTTATTGTTTATTATCTTTGTGTTAAATTAAGCGTTTGCGGGTTTTGGCCTGTTGAGCAGAAGCACCCTCTAAGAAATCCTTCTAGTACATGCTTTTTTTTATTTGGCTTTAATATTTCTAAGTAGATTTAAGACGACCTGAAGTAGCTGAGCAGTTTAAGACCATCGGATTTTTATTCACATAAATATCATCAATAGTAAGTACCTTTTAGAAAGGTTGGTTTTTTTATTCTTAGCTTTAAACATGTGGGTGAAATAGGTAGGCGTAAGAGCGCCGGTAACGTCATTTCAATCCTTCGTCTTGGGGGGCAAGTTGATTGTTGAAGAATTTTCGAATGTATATTTACGTTGAAGCTGCGCAAGTGAGGCTGGTCACGTATGTCCGCAGAACCGATGGCGTTCGCGGCAGAACAGTTCTGGAGTAGAAGACCCGGGTCTTGCAGAAGCGATAGCGTAGGAAACCGCCCTCCAGCCCGAATGGACCGAACGACTTGCGGATGTCCTGGTGGAAAGCTGGATTGCGAAAAGCGGGTGGAACGGATATCTGGTGCAAAATGGGGGAAACGTATGTCCACAAGTGACCTGCGATCGGTTGAAGAAGAGAGATATATATACGTTTATCCGCGCTCTTAGAGGTGAAAAGAAATACATGTGTGAGGAATATCGCTGCGCGAAGTGTATTCAAGGTTGTTGCATTAAGCTGGCGCGCCGCCGTGGACGCCTCAAAAAATAGGTTTTGACATTGAATTGAATGACAAGGTTAATCGGTGTAAGAATATCATTGAGATTTACAGCCTAGATTTTTAACATTGAAATATATAGAGGATTGCCTAAAGTCAAACTGTTTTCATTAACTTCATTGCAACTTTGACTTTACCCAAGGTAATGAATTAAAGTATTCTATTTATTTATTATTAAAAAAAAACTACATAAAGACCGTCGATAGACGACGACCTCATTCATCAATTTAATATATTGCTGTTCATTATGTAGCGCTCCATATGAGTATTTCTTGTTTCAATCATGATATGCAAGGTCTTGAAAATGTCAAGTTTTTCCAGAGAGACCAGGCGTTTCTCTTTGGTAGATTTCTATACGACTGTAGAAAATATTGCATAGTGCCAAAATCTTGTTTAGACGCCGCTGTCTGCGTCGAAATGTCATTGTTCTGTTACAATTTCGTTTACAGTTACACAAAAAATAGCCAAGCCCGAGAGCGGACACGCCAGTGGAGGGTTCCGTAAGTAAATAAATAAAATAATCAATCATGATCATTTTTCAAGACTACAACTTTTTTGAATTGTCTAGTGTTTCTGAGTTTCGGATATAAAAGAGTCCTGACATACGGACGTGACAGACAGACAGACAGACTTGATGAATCTATAAGGATTCAATTTTTTTGCGTATTTAGCTCCGACTACCAATGACACCTATTTAAACGTAGCTTATTTAGCTGAGCTAGCTATTGTTAGCCGTTTATGTAAATTGGAATAGGATTTAACTTAAAGGTATTTGGATATAAATGAATTTCTTTTTTTACTGTCACTTTGGTTTCTGTAACAATAAAATGTATAATAACGAAGCTAGCGTGCCAACAAGATTTTTTCCGAAATAAGCAGTTTTTTGGGAATCGCGAGAAATATAATGGCTTATGTGTTTTATTCTTGATGTATGTTATCTTAAAATTTTTCAAATTCATTAAAATTTTAAAGATGCTAAATAAAATTACGACAATACTCACTAACTTTCAATCTTTAGGTATAAAATTAAAATCCAAATATACTGAGACACTTGATACAGTCAACGAGTATTAAGTTGCTCACCTATGATTATTGATACGCCTAAACCATTACAGATGCAATGTTCAAAGAATTTAATAACTAAATTAAAATTAACATAATTTATATGCTTATTTAATTAAAATGAATTAAAATTATTAAGTGCGCTGTGGGAGCGAGGATGAAGAAAAGCCAGAGGACGGGCTTCTGGGCAAATGGGGGAGACGTATGTCCAGCAAGTGGACTGCGATAGTTGAAGAGAGATTAAATTAGGTCGCCCATAAGCGTCCAGTTTAAAAAGGGTATTCATCATATCAATACATAGCCCATGCGTTATACTCTAAGGCGCTTAATTTGGCAACTTCATTAATAACGGGCAAATCCGGTCGATACACCGTTTAACACCCTTTTTGACCCTAAACAAGGTCCGTAACTTTCAACCAATCTCGCCTTTGGGTTTGGTCCAAACGAAGTTTTGTTAAGCGTTTTTATCGTTTATAAATTTAGCCATTATGCTAATACGTCTTTACGGTTTTTTAATATTTTATATTTTATAATAATTAACAAAATATAAATTTTAATTTAAGTACATAACATAGCCGCAAAAATATTATAATTAAAAGTTAAATACTTATGGAAATATATTGTATGTAAGATAATTCGAACAGTGCTAAAAAAGTTTATAAATATTCTAATGTGGCGAAATTAATGGCGACTTTATTTTTATCACTCAAATTTAAGCATAATTTGTTGGTTTGTTTTGTGTTTCTTGTTATATTACAAACAATCTACTCGTATATTCTCATAGTGTGGCGAAGTTTTCTGGTTCCGCGTCGGTACCTCGGAAGCTTTGAAGAGAGTGATACCACTGGGATCATACAGTCAATGTACCCGTTATCGCGGACCCATAGCCGTTAAGCTGAGTTGCTGGAGTAAAAGCATGATGGTGATGGGGCGGTGAACTTTGAAGTTTTGCCTCGAAGTGTGTACAATTAAAGAAACCTAGAAACACACAGAACTAAAATTCTGTCGGTAAAATGTCTCTCTAGCAGGACAAATAAGTTGACGTGAGCTCACTTAGACCAATCAGAAAACGTCTTTGATATGCAATAAAGCATGCGTGACCATGCTTCTACGCGACGCCCAATTGAAATTTAAACGCAACGATCACACTATGTCCACAGGGCGAAGATTTTCGCACACTCACTGGGAATGCGGGCACATATTGAATTGGTTCTTTCATCGCTTGCTTGTACGAGTTAAATTCTGAGTGTCTTTGGTTCAGGCAGTAGTGTAAGCGGTAGCAAACTTTTGCTCAGTTGGGTTTGTACCGTTTGTACATAGGTCTTCAAATGGATGAATGGTACTTCATGTAGGTTCTAACTGAACGCATTACTTAATGGCTCTCGAAATTAATGATATGTTACATATTTTATATATATCATTAATGAACTTTATAATGCTTATATAATAATATTTCAAATATTTTTTATGCTATTGCTTAATACGATTAATTTCTTTTATTGGTCACATTGAATTATAAATTTTTGTCAGTCGCTATTAGAAAAATTGCATACTTAAAATTTTGTAAGATGTGATCTGAGTTTAGCATTTATAATTGATGTATTTGCAAAAAGACTTGTATTTTATACTGTATCATATCAGAAAGAAAGAGGTCATGTATTACACGAATGTGTTTCTGACTAAGTTAGTTAAGTTAAAATATTGTTGCTAGAATTATGTTTAAAACGAGTATAAACTCGAAAAAAATTCCTCATATTCGGAAGATTTTAACTCGTTATTAGACCACAAGGTACCAATCATTTTGAGATGTCAGTAATACTGGAAGAAAGTTTGCTTCTTACAGCTCCATGACACCTCAGATTTCTCGTAACTGCATAAAGACTCAATTGGTCCGATCCAATTCAAATCGACCGGGGGGTATAGGCTGTTAAGTTCAATTGGCTGGTAATGCCTGCTAGGCATACAGTCGTTCTGATTGGTCAACCTCTTGTCTTGTAAAGTTTAGACGGTTGGTCTTTGTCTAGTTAATTGTACAATTCACAAAATCCACCCTACTTCGCTGTCTCCTATACCGCTTGCTATAAGCGACAATTGTGCTGTCTCTTCAAGTAGTATGCGAAACTCTGCACCTTGATTAGATATATTGTTGATCGACCAAACACAGATTTCTAAAATTATACTATTCGAAAGAATAAACTTGGGCATTTTAATGTATATTATAGTCTTTATTGGCTATGTGACTAATTTTTGATTTATAAATAAATTCAAACGTTGAGTATAATGGATTTATACTAACTACAATGATTTCGTGGACACCAAGTTCGAGTTGTGTGTACGACCGTGATCTTTCACGCGTTTGCTCGATTGTATGCAATAAGGCCTAGTACGTTTGTGATAACCTTTAACGGAATTATTGCCGATTTATTCTCCATCACAGCATCATGCGGAGTAGTCCCCTTTTCCCGAGTCCGTTCTTTCTCATCCTCGTCTACAGCCGACTTAATATTTAAATTCAGTTTAATTTAAATAAGCAATTAATTATTTAATTTATACTTAGTTTTTGTAATTCCTTTGTAAGCATTGCATTGGTAATGGTTAGGCGTATCAATATATCACTAGGTGAGGGAACTTAATACTCGTTGATTTGATATCTAAGCTGTCTCAGTTAATATATTTGGCATTTATTTATACCTAAAGATGAAAGTTAGTGAGTATGCGTATTTTATTACTCTTTAATTTTTTAATAGAATTTCGAAAATTTTAGATAACATACATAAGAGTAGAAACCATAACCGTATTATGTTCCTCGGATTCAAAAAAACTGTTATTTTTGCGGAAAATTCTGGTGGCACGCTGCTCGTTATCTCATTTTATTGTTACAGAAAACCAGTGAATAAAAAAAGAAATTATTTATAGCAATAGCTTTAAGTTAATGACGCGTATTCCAATCATAAACGCCTAAAAAATAGCTAGCTAGCTAAAACAAAGTATCGTTTTTAGGGTTAGCTACGGAACTAAATTGCAAAAAATGAATCCTTATAGATTCATCAAGTCTGTGTGTTATGTCTGTGTCCGTCCCTATGTCAGACTCTTTTTTATCCGAAACATATAACACTAGACTATTCAAAAAGTTGTAAGGTCTGTGAAAATGATCATGATTGAATTATTTAATTTTCATGTTACTTACGAACCCTCAGCGGGCGTTCCGTCTCGGGCTGGCTATTTTTTTGTAACTGAAACAAACCTTGTAGACAGACATGCAATTTCGCGTCAAGACCAGCGGCGCTACAAGATTTTGAACATGAATATTTTATGACATCGTATAAGATCTACCGAAAAGAAACGCCTGTTCTCTGTGAAAAACTTGACATTCAGACCTTTGCATATATATTAACAGAAAATTCTATTGAGGCGCTACATATGACAGCAATATATTAAATTGATTATGAGTCGTCGTCTATCGACGTCTTAATTTGAGTTTTTGTTTATAATAAATAGAAAAAGATTACTTAATCTTCTTGGGGTAAGGTCAAAATTGCAGATGGTTATGAAAAACAGTTTGACTTTTTAGGCAATTCCTCTTATATTTTTCATGGTAAATTAGGTGTAGATCTCAATATATTTTTTACACCTTAGACTTAACTGTCATTCATTCAATGGTTCAAAACCTATTTTTTGAGTCGTTCGCGGCCGACTATGCCAACTTTTGAATCATTCGCGAGGTTCCTCACAATGTTTTCTTTCACTCGTAAGAGGTGGAAAAACGTATATATATCTCTCTCTTCAACTCTATCGCAGTCCACTGCTGGACATAGTTCCCCCATTTTGCACCAGATCTCCGGTCCACCGCTTCGATCCAGCTTCCCACCAGGGACATTCGCAACGTCGTCGGTTCATCGGGCTGGAGGGCGTCTAGCTTCGCTTGCAAGACCGGTCTCCACTCCAGAACTCGTCGCTCCGACGGCATCGGTTCTGCGACATCCGTGATCAGCCCACTAGCCACTCAAACGGTATATATACATTCGACAATTTCAACAATAAATTGCGCCACCCAGAAAGTGAAGCATTGCAAATGAGTTACCGTGCGGTCTTCAGCCTTACCTATTTACACATTTTTAAGCTAGAATAAAAAACACCGTTTCAAAAAAGGGTACTTTACTATGATTGAATAATTTATTGTGATAAAATCCATTGGCTTAAACTGCCAGCTACTTAGTGTTTGTTCTGTACATTAAAATCTTGTTTAAAAAGCTGTACTGTTGAGTTTTTCCTGGGTTGCTTCTCTCACCAGGCCAAAAACAGCCGAGCGCTTTTTTTCAAGTACAAAATCATTATTGTCTTTCTGTTGGTAATTATAAATGTTATTTTTTATTAGTTTTTTTGTATTCTTTTTGACCGTTCATGAAGTGCTTTTTTGTAACCTAAATCTGATATAAATGAATTGACTTGACTTCAATTATGTAATAAATACGATCCTTAATGTAACACGGTTTTCTATACTCGATGTTGTATATAATAAGAGGTAAAAAGCAACCTTAATAGATGAAACTGGTTAGTGTTAAACGGTATATGCGTCCCGCCCATAACGGAACTTAACGATGCTCTATACGTACAGTGCCCATTTGCCGAACACTTTCATTATGAATTAGACGTATAAACGAACCTGTTGTAGCTGTCATGATATTTTCGTTAATTATATTATCTAACCTCTACGCAGCGGAACATCGATAAGGGAACTCTGCGAAGATATTTCAACGTTGTCCGAGAAGTCGGCAACCGACATGGGGCCGCTGGGACGACTACAAGCGCTAAAACCCTATCAACGGTCGGTCGTGCTCTCGGTGGGTGACGTTGAATGGGCTGAGTAATAATGTTTGTGTTTAGAAATAGTCATATGTGTTTCTCTGGTGTAATAGCGGTTATCTTATGCTCTCTCTTCTCTACTGTTTCACGCCAGATATCCCAGTCCTCCTCTTTTCCTCATTCAGCATCCATACAGCAAACTTTCGCATAGTCGTCGGTCCATTATTATGGATTTCCGTTTCATATTTGTATTAAAATATTTATTTATCTGTTTGTTTACTACCCTAATCATGACGCTTAAATTTGATCTGGGCGCTTGTGTAATCTTTTAGTGAGTTATATTTATTATAATTATAGAGTAATCAATAGATTTAATAGCTCCTGTCTCAAGTGACATCTCGTGACAAGCCATTGTACATATTATTTGTGTCTCTTTAACCTTACACAATTACTGTCTGGTCGATGATGAAGCAGCAGATTTTTTTTGTCAAAAGGTGTAGGTCATGGACGGTCATGATGCTCCATGATTGTGTTACTTAACACGGATAAACAGAACTTATATTTTAATATTTGATAATACAATACCACATGATACATAAGAATATCGCCATGACCAATAATAACAATATGTTCTGCAACAAATGTCTTGTTCTGCACGAGGAACGACCGGAATTCCTTGTGTATAAGTAGCCGACGTCTCACCATTACACCAAGATGGGTCAAGTCAATATTAACATCTATACAGAATATGAACTATCTTTCAACAATGATAATCATTAACTTGATGGTACTTCAGTTTTTCTTGCATATACCCTAAACTTCACAATACAAGCTTCTAATAATGATAAATGAGGGCTTTATTCTCAACACACGAGGACTCTTCAAATACGCCTCGCAACTTGTATGACATTCGCGACTGACAACCTGTCATAAGTCCGGGTTAATACCGTGGGACATAATAAAGCATCTCTTGTGTGTAATACATAAAATTACGAAGAGCTCCAGCGCCTGGTCCCGCGAGTCGTAATCGCGTCTCGCTATTAACGGATAATTAAACTCCGTGTAAACCCTCGTAAATTCCCGATGTTGCATGTCTTAGTTTACTGTCAGTATTAGCATTGAGAAAAACACTTACTGAACATAAAGTTATGTCGTGTAATTTTCGGATAAGGTGAAGAATCGTTTTTCGTTTCCAAACGTAATGTGTCTCCTTTGATGTCGCTAGTTGATAAGCTTGATGTTGATGCTATTGGATGAAGGATTAAACATCGTGAGGAATACCTTCGCACATCTACAAAGAAAATGCAAAGGTTATGCGTAAAGTCGAACAACCGCTCGGGGTCCGCGTGATGACACGTAACGGCCTGTAAACCTTTACCGGGTAAGTTCTGTGCCCCTCGGGTTGGGCGTCTTAATGAGCTATATGATCGATGAAGTATAATACATAGACAAACTTCAAACTTTTACAGATTGTAGATGACAGACTGTCGTGATCAGATTTTGTAACTTTCAGTTTAGAGTTTTTCATTAAATCATTACATAACATCAAATCGATATAATATAAATACATTTCCTACTGACATTCAGCACAGCGCATAGAGCCCCAAGTTAAGCGTTAAGTCCTGTATTTAGAGGTACTAAACAACGGAAAACATACATATACTACGTTTTTTTGTAAATTACATACATATTATAGCATAGAAAACCCCAAACATTACAAACGAAATGTTATTAGCACACAAATGTTTGTCTGCCGGGATCTCAACCCGAACCCTTGGTTGTGCGGCGACCTCTCACCGCTAACACCAATGGGCTGTCAAATTATTAATCAACTACATTAATATTAAATTTTTTTTTCAACTACTTAAGTGGATTTTATTCATTTCATTTTATAAGTTATTCTTTGTTATTGACGGAGATCATAATCCCGTTGTCGCAAACGACCGAGCTCCATCGGCTCAATGAACAACCATGTGTTATTCTAAACGTGTTGGCGACAATTTTATTAGCGTTAGCCGCGTTCACAGTTTGGCTGCAATTCTGCTGTGCGGCAGCAATAAATCTGCCTCACGCGCCTGCCGAGTCGGCCCTCGATATACATCTAATCCACGAATGCTATTTAAAAAATATTGGATGAAATACTTGTAATTTAAGTATCTTCTCAATCTATTGCAGAAGCCACTGCTGTACATTATTTTGGCCTATAGAGACTAACGAGACGGCATATTTGCACAGTAATTCCTAGTCTAAACGTCCTCAGGACTAATGTTCTACAGAATTAGACATACGTTCAAACACTGCCACTTGTACTCGCGATGTCGGTTATGGAAAAAAGAAACACTTCGAGGTGAAAGCTAAGTCCAAGCTGTTAAAGTTGTATTTGACCATTTTGGTGTAGGGTGAGATAGTCGCTGTTACACCAGGGTTGCGGGTTCGATCCCCGAGCAGTACAAAATATTTGTGTGGCTGGAACTGTCTGTTTGTGATGCTCTGGGTATTTTCCTATGTATTACTATGTATTGATTTACAAAAAAAAATATATAAGTATGTTTATCCGTTGTTTAAGTACCTAAAAGGTTCCACGCTTAATTGGGTCTTGCGCTGTGTGAATGTTTGGGATATTTATCTATTATTTTATAACACATTTCTGCTTAATGAAGTATGAGTAAGGAAGAATAAGTGTGTAATTTGAATCATTGTTGGTGATCCATCAGACCTATTGTTGTTATATATGATTTTTTTATCAATTAGTTTGGCTTCTATTTGGGGCATGTAATTTGCTTATGAGTAAGTTATTATTTTTAAAAAATGCCTAATGTATCTCGATTCACCTTTATACTGTCAATAGCACTAACTTTGTTTCCGCCTATTTGGCTGTGCGGGAACATAAAATTTCTGCCTCACGGCGGCAGACTTACATGGCCTCGTGCGATTTAAGGGATCTAAAAGGGATGTCCAGTTAGCCGTCATTTTTGATACTGATAGAGTGTACGCTCACTAGCGCGGGTCTGTTTTGTTTGATCTATCTTCTAACGTTGCTTATAAGAAGAAATTTTCACATCGTGTGCTTTTTGGAAAGATGTGAAGGATAATTGCATTTAATTTTGTCAATTATTAGGGCTCATGGCAGAGCATAGTGCTATGGATAATCGCAGAAGCTAATTGTCAAAAAGTCGAAAAATGCTGGATGCGAAATCACTTCTGTTGGTTCATAAATTTTAGATTGATTTTAAGAGGCCTACCTACACCTACTCGAATTAATTATACTTTCATTTATGATTAAATTATAAACATTAATTAACCGGACCAACGCTTTTTTATCTTAAAAACTCTGCGAGCAGAAACAGAATAATACGTGTGTAACGTCAATGTTGTCCAGCTCAACAAAAGAGCCTTACTGACACAGGTAGCGATTATACTTAAATTTAATTACGTTCAAGCCGCGTTTGCTGGGCCGGCGGCGCTGCCAGTCTGTCGGGACGCTTTGTCTGATGTTTGTTCTGTTTTTATTTATGCTGGAGATATTTTGGCTTAATATTTATATTGCTTTTTTTGAATTGTTATTGTGGATTGCTCAACGCTTTTGCGAACTGGACGGGATGATTTTAAACTAAAAGACGAACTGTTTATAAGAAGAGTGTTCGTCTTGTGATTTTATCCTATCAAATCAAACAGCATCCTCGCTATGTTAAGCGTAGACTAAAGCTATTTCTAATTACTTAATTGCCATAAGCGTTTTTTCTAGTTTTTAATATCTTTGTATCTAGAACATGGTTTAAAATATATGAATTGGTGTTGTAGATTCATAGCCGGAGGCATGGTTCTCCCTCAATATTAACTAGCTCGATGATTGATTTTATTGATTAGATATCCAACAAAATACATGTGAAATGAAATTGTACTTAATATTGGTGACTATATCTGAATATATTCGATTCGATTTGATAATATCATAAAAAACGAACATATTTTATTGGCAACAGTTCCTTAAACAATCATATATTACACCAAAGAAGTCGTAGCAATACTCCATCACTGTCTCAAGCGTGACGAACCGGATTAGCGAGCCAAGTAAGATAATGCTCTTAAGGTGACGATAAACTGCTGTATCTCAAATTCAATTTGGCCGACGCCCTGCTACAATATTACCTGATCAATGGCCGCATAGAGGCGTACGTCATAAACACTACAATATTTATGTAAACTTGCACTCATTGAGTTTTAAGGGGGGGATTTAAACACGGTCTTTATATCTTTTCTAATAAGCGTGCGGTAGCTCATCGGGGTGAACTATTGTTTTTCCGTATTGGGGAGAGGCAGATTCAGATTTCCGTCACGTATAGCACGACTTAGAAAGATGACCACAATGGGCCGGTCTGCGCAATGAATAAGAATACTTAATTTGTAAAATCTTACTAATATTTTAAAGCTGACGAGTTGTGTTATTGTTTTGAACGCGTCTATATTCAGACTCTGTTCGAGTTGATAAATTCTTTCAGTGTTAGATAGGCTATTTTATTCTGTAGGAAAGCTATAGTTTTTATTATTAATATAATGATTAGGAATCATTCATACTCAGGGGGAATTGCTTTTCATACCTGGAAGCTTTCTGCTGCGTATGCTGCGTAAACGGTTTTTGAAAATTTCGCAAAAATCATGTATTGAGAGTATTGTTTCATCCTTTAAAGGTCTACAAAAGTCGGGATAGCATAGGTCCTATCTTTTATGTTAGCTCCATATTATATCTTTTTTTGCAATATTTTTTTGCTAAAATATTGCTTTTTTGGCGAAGGTGTCTTTCATAATATGATTTAATCTAAATATATTGTAAATTGTTTGCTTATACCAAATAAGATATTATGTTTTCTAATTATATTGTCTTTATCTTCATTTAAATTTTAATATCTTTTATGGGATATTTATCTCACCTATATAACGAAGTCGCCGGGATAAGAACGAAGAGAGCGTGTAGGCCAAAGAATTATTAAATATGGGATAGTCCGCCACGCAATCCAAATTAATGAACAAAACGACTTCAGTCGGAAATGTCATCTTCGTGAAATGTGCATACCAATCGTGTTATCGATTTTCGAATTATTAATTATGTGGCCTAGTCCAACGCTCTTACGGTGAAGGAAAACATCGTAGGAACTGCGCACCGCCTGCAGATTCAATAAGTTTGCACGTGATGTCGGCCAATCCGCAGCTGGATGGCGTGACGACTAAGGCCTTATACAACCTATACGGGTAGGCTCGGTGCCCTCGTGGGGACGTTAATGACTGAGGATGATGTGGTCTCAAGTTATTTATATATATATATATATATAATACTATATTATATATATTATATATAATTAGTATATAATAGTAATATATATATATATATAAGTTAAATAATACATATTATATTATTATCATTAATTAATCGTTCGATTTAGACCTAACATGAAGTACCATCATCCATTTTGAAGACCATGTACAACGGTACAAATCCAACTGAGCAAAAGTTTGCTACGCTGTACACTACTGCCTGACCAAAGACCACTCAGAATTTAACTCGTACAAAGCAAGCGATGAATAGAACCAATTCAATTATGTGCCCTGCATTCCCAAGTTGCTGCGAAAATCTCGACCCTGTGGAGGTATAGTGGCTCTTGGTAAATTTCAATTTGGCGTCGCGTAGAAGCATGTCACGCATGCTTATTGGCATATCAAAGACGTTTTCTGATTGGTCTAAGTGACTCACTTCAACTTATTGTCTCTGCTAGAGAGACATTTTACGACAGGAATTTAGGTCTTGTGTTTCTAGGTTTCTTTAATTGTACACACTTCGAGGCAAAACTTCAAATTTCACCCCCCATCACCATCATGCTTTTACTCCAGCACTCATCTAACGGCTATGGGTCCTGCGATAAACGGGTACATTACTGTATGATCCCGTGGTATCACTCTCTTCAAGCTTACCGGTACCTGCCGAACCAAGACTCTGCCACCTTTTGAATATACGAGTATTATTGTTGTATACAAGAAACACAAAACAAACCAACATAATATGCTTAAAAATTTGAGTGTATAATAAATAAAGTGCATTAATTTCGCCCACATTAGAATATTATAAACTTTTTTAGCACTTTTCGAATATGTTACATAATATATTTCATTAAGTATTTAACTTTTTAATTATAATATTTTTGCTGGCTATGTATGTACTTAAATTAAAATTTTATTTTGAATTATTATTTAAATATAAATATTAAAAACCGTAAAAGACATGAGCATAATGGCTAAATTTATAAACGAGTAAAACCTTAACAAAACTTCGTTTGGACCAAACCCAAAGGTCGAGATTGTTTAAAGTTACGACCTTGTTTAGGGTCAAAAAGGGTTAAACGGTTTCGACGCGGATTGCCCGTTATTAATGAAGTTGCCAAATATTAAGCGCCTTAGTATAACGCATGCTTATGTATTGGTATTATGAATAACCCTTTTAAACTGGAACGCTTATGGGGACCTAATTTTAATTCTCTCTTCAACCTATCGCAGTCCACTGCTGGACATAGGTCTCCCCCATTTTGCGCCAGATATCCCGGTCCTCCGCTTTTCTCATCCTCGCTCCCACCAGCGACCTTAATAATTTTAATTCAATTTAATTTAAATAAGCAATTAAATTATTTAATTTTAATTAGTTTTATTAAATTCTTTGTAACATTGCATCTGTAATGGTTAGGCGTATCAATAATCACTAGGTGAGCGAACTTAATACTCGTTGACTTGATATCAAGTGTCTCAGTAATATTTGGATTTTAATTTAATACCTAAAGATGAAAGTTAGTGAGTATGCGTATTTATTACATCTTTAATTTTAATGAATTTTGAACAAATTTTAAGATAACATACATAAGAATAAGAAACACATAAGCCGTATTATGTTCTCGGATTCCCAAAAAAACTGTTATTTTGCGGAAAAATCTGTGGCACGCTGCTCGTTATATACATTTTATTGTTACAGAAAACCAAGTGACAGTAAAAAAAGAAATTCATTTATATCAATACCTTTAAGTTAAATACCTATTCCAATACTAAACGCTAAAAATAGCTAGCTAGCTAAAAATAAGTATCGTTTTTAGGGTTTAGCTACGGAGCTAAATGGCAAAAAAATGAATCCTTATAGATTCATCAAGTCTGTCTGTCTGTCTGTCCGTCCGTATGTCAGACTCTTTTATATCCGAAACTATAAACACTAGACTATTCAAAAAAGTTGTAGGTCTTGAAAAATGATCATGATTGATTATTTATTTTATGTTACTTACGGAACCCTCCACGGGCGTGTCCGTCTCGGGCTTGGCTATTTTTTTGTAACTGAAACGAAAATTGTAACAGACAATGACATTTCGCGCAGACAGCGGCGTCTACAAGATTTTGGCACATGAATATTTTATACAGTCGTATAAGAATCTACCAAAGAGAAACGCCTGTTCTCTGGAAAAACTTGACATTCAAGACCTTTGCATATATATTAACAAGAAAATACTCATATGAGCGCCTACATATGAACAGCAATATATTAAATTGATTATGAGTCGTCGTCTATCGACGTCTTAATTTGAGTTTTTTGTTTATAATAAATAAAAGAATACTTTAATTCATTACTTGGGTAAAGGTCAAATTGCAGATGAAGTTAAATGAAAACAGTTTGACTTTTAGGCAAATCCTCTATATATTTTCATGGTTAAATCTAGGTGTAAATCTCAATATATTTAACCTAGATTTAACCTTGTCATTCAATTCAATGTTCAAAACCTATTTTTTGAGTCGTCCACGCGGGCCGACTATATGCACAACCTTTGAATCACTTCGCGCAGGTTTCCTCACAATGTTTTCTTTCACCGTAAGAGCGTCGGATAAACGTATATATATCTCTCTCTTCAACCTATCGCAGTCCACTGCTGGACATAGGTTTCCCCCATTTTGCACCAGATATCCCGGTCCACCGCTTTTCGCATCCAGCTTCCACCAGGGACATTCCGCAAGTCGTCGGTCCATCGGGCTGGAGGGCGTCCTACGCTTCGCTTGGCAAGACGCGGTCTCCACTCCAGAACTCGTCTGCTCCGACGGCCATCGGTTCTGCGACATACGTGACCAGCCCACTGCCACTTCAAACGTATATATACATTCGAAAATTTCAACAATCAAACTTGCGCCCCCCAGAACGGAAGGCATTGCAAATGAGTTACCGGCGCTCTTACGCCTACCTATTTACACATGTTTAAAGCTAGAATAAAAAAACACCTTTCTAAAAAAGGGTACTTTACTATTGATGAATATTTATGTGATAAAAATCCATGGTCTTAAACTGCTCAGCTACTTCAGTGTTTGTCTGTACATTAAAATCATTGTTTAAAAAAGGCTGTACTGTTGAGTTTTCTTGGGTGCTTCTCTCAACAGGCCAAAACGCCGAAGCGCTTTTTTCCAAGTATCAAAATTCATTATTGTGCTTTACTTTGGTATTATAAATGTATTTTTTATTGTATTTTTTGTATTCTTTTTGACGTTCATAAGTGCTTTTTGTAAGCCTAATCTGAATAAATGAATTTTGACTTTGACTTTCAATTATGTAATAAATACGATCCCTTAGCTTGTTACACGGTTTTCTATTAGCTCGAGTGTTTGTATATAATATAACGTAAAAGCAACCTAAATAGATGAAACTGGTTTAGTGTTAAACGGTATATCGCGTCCCGCCATAACGCAACTTTACGACTGCTCTACGTGACACGTGCCATTTCGCCGAACACTTTCATTATTGAAATAACGCTATAAACGAGACTGTTGTAGCTGTTATCGAATATTTTCGTAATTAATATTATCCAACGCTCTTACGGCAGCGGAAAACATCGTAAGGAAACCTGCGAAGATATTTCAAACGTTGTCCGAGAAGTCGGCCAACCCGCACTGGGCCCGCTTGGACGACTAAAGCCTAAAAACCCTATACGGGTCGGCTCGTGCCTCTCGGTGGGGACGTTTAATGGGCTGATGTAATTATGTGTTGTGTTTAAAATAGTCATAGTTTTCTTTGGTGTAATAGCTGGTATCTTATGTCTCTCTCTTCTCTACTGTTTCACGCCAGATATCCCAGTCCTCCTCTTTCCTCATCCAGCATCCATCAGCAAACTTTCGCAAGTCGTCGGTCCATTATTATGATTTCCGTTTCATGTTTGTATTTAAAAATTATTTATTTATCTGTTGTTTACTACCCTAAAATCATGACGCTTAAATTTGGACTGGCGCTTGTGAACTTTTAGTGAATATTTATTATAATTATAGAGTAACAATAGATTTATAGCTGCTGTCTTCAGTGACATCTCGTGACAAGCCATTGTACATATTATTTGTGTCTCTTTAACCTAACACAATTAACTGCTGGGTCGATGATGAAGCAGCAAGATTTTTTTTGTTACAAAGTGTAGGTACAGGACGGTCATGATGCTCATCTGATGTGTACTTAACAACGGATAAACAAACTTATATATTATATTTGTAAATACATACACATTATACATAGAAAACATCCAGACCAATACAAACAGATATGTTCATGCACACAAATGTTTGTTCTGCACGAGGAACCGAACCCGGAATTCTTGGTATAGTAGCCGACGTCTCAACCATTACACCAGATGGGTCAAGTCAATATTAACATCTATACAGTCAATATGAACTATCTTTCAAATGATAATCATTACCTTGATGGTCTTCAGTTTTTCTTGATAATCACCCTTAAACCTTCAACAATACAAGCTCTAGATAATGATAAATAGGGCTCTTATTCTCACACACAGACCTCTTCAAACGCCTCGCAATTGTATGACATTCGGCGACGACAACCGTCCATAATCCGGTTATACGTGGGACATAATAAAGCATCTCTTGTGTGTAATACAATAAAAGAAGAGCCCAGCGCCTGGTCTCCGGCGAGTCGTAATGCGTCTCGCTATTACAACGGATAATAAACTCCGTCGTAAACCCTCGTAATTCCCCGTTTGCATGTCTTAAGTTTACTGTCGTATTACATTGCGAAAAAACTTAACTGAACATAAAGTATGTTCGTGTCATTTTCGGATAAGGTGAAGAAATCGTTTTACGTTCCAACGTAAATGTGTCTCCTTTGATGTCGCTAGTGATAACTTGATGTGATGCTATTTGATGAAGGAAACATCGTGAGGAAACCTTCGCACATCTACAAAGAATGCAAAGGTTATGCGTAAAGTCGAACAATCCGCTCGGGGTCCGCGTGGATGACACGTAACGGCCTGTAAACCTTTTACGGTAAGTTCGTGCCCTCGGTTGGGGCGTCTAATGAGCTATGATGATGATGACAGTATAATCATACAACAAACTTATCAAACTTTAAAGGTAGATTACACTGTACGTGGATCAGATTTGTAACTTTCAGTTTAGAGAGTTTTATCATTAATCATTACATAATCAATCGATATAATAAATAAATAATTTCTACTGACATTCACACAGCGCCCATCGAGCCCCAAGTTAAGCGTTAAGTCTGTATTATAAACAACGGATAAACATACTATATACTTTTTTTAAATACATATATACATAGAAAACCCAAACCATTACAACACATGTTCATGCACACAAATGTTTGTACTGCCCGGGGATCGAACCCGGAACCCTTGGTGTTGCGGCCGACCTCTCAACCGCAACACCAAATGGGTCGTCATAATTATATCAACACACTAAATATTCTTTAATTTTTTTTCAATACTAAGTGATTTTTTCATTTCATTTTATAACGTTATCTTTGTTATTACCCGGAGATCATATCCCCGTGTGTCGCAAACGACACGAGCCTCCATCGGCCAATGAACAACCCCATGTTTATTCTAAACGTGTTGCGACAATTTATTAGGCCGTTAGCCGCGTCACGTTTGGCTGCATTCTGCTCTGCGGCAGCATAAATCTGCCTCAACGTCGCCTGCCGATGTCGGCCTCGATAAATCCATCTAATGCCATTTTAAATATTGAGTACTTGTAATTTAAGTATCTCTCAATCTATTGCAGACCACTGCTGTACATTATTTTGGCCTATAGAGCTAACGAGACGCTATTTGCCAGTATACCTAGTCTAAGACGTCCTCAGGACTAATGTATCTACGAATTAGACATACGTTACCACCCTGCACTTGTACTCGCTGATTCGGTTATGGAAAAGAAACTTGAGGTGAAAGCCTAGTCGAAGCCTGAAGTTTATTTGACCATTTGGTGTAGCGGTTGAGACGTCGGCTGTTACACAAGGGTTGCGGGTTCGATCCCGAGCAGTACAAATATTTGTGTGCATGAACCTGTCTGTTTGTATTGCTCTGGTATTTTCTATGTATAATATGTATGTATTTACAAAAAAAATATAAGTATGTTTATCCGTTGTTTAGTACCATAATAAGGTTTCACGCTTAACTTGGGGCTATATGGCGCTGTGAATGTTTTGTGGATATTTATCTATTATTTTATAACATTCTGCTTAAATGAAGTATGAGTAATGGAGAATAAGTGTGTATTTTGAATCATTGGCATCCATCAGACCTATTGTTGTTATAATTGATTTTTGTATCAATAGTTTGGCTCGTATTTGGGGAATGTAATTGAATTATGAGTAAGTTATTATTTTTAAAAAATGCCTATGTTCTCGATTTCCCCTTTATACTGTCAATAGCACTACTTTGTTATCCGCCTATTTTGCTGTGCGACATAAATCTGCCTCAACGGCGGCAGACTACATGGCCTCGCCGATTAAGGGATCTAAAGAGGAGTGTCATTAGTCGTCATTTTTGATACTGAATAGAGTGACAGCTCACTAAGCGCGGGTCTGTTTTGTTTGACTATCTTCTAACGTTGCTATAAAAGAAATTTTCATCGTTTGTTGCTTTTGGAAGATGTGAGAGGAAATTGCATTTAATTTTTCAATTATTAAGGGCTCCATGGCAGAGCAAGTGCATGGATAATCGCAGAAGCTATTGTCACAAAAGTCGAAAAAATGCTGGATGCCGAAATCACTTCTGTTGGTTCATAAATTTTAGTGATTTTAAGAGCCACCTACCTCGAAATTTAATTTCATTTTTATGATACAAATATAACATAATTACACCGGACCAACGCTTTTTTACTTAAAAACTCTGCGAGCAGACAACAGAATATACGTGTGTAACGTCAACATTGTTGTCCAAGCTCAACAAAGCCTTACTGACACAGGTAGCGATTATACTTAAATTTAATTACGCAAGCCGCGTTGCGGGCCGGCGGCGCTGCAGCTCTGTCGCGACGCTTTGTCTGAGTTTGTTCTGTTTTTTATATGCTGGAGATATTTTGCATAACAATTTATATTGCTTTTTTTAATATGTTTTTGTGGATCGCTCAACGCTTTGCGAACGGACGGTGAAATTTAAACTTAAAGACGAACTGTTTATAAGAAAGAGGTGCTCGTCTATGGTGATTTTACTATCAAATCAAACAGCATCCTAGCTATGTAAGCGTAGACTAAAGCTATTTCTAATTACTAATGCATAACGTTTTCTCGTAGTTTATAATATTTGTATCTAGAAACATGGTTTAAAAATATGAATGGTGTTGTATTCATGCCGGAGCATGGTTCTCCCTCATATTAAACTACTCGATTGATTGATTTATTTAATTAGATTAACCAACAAAATACCATGTGAAATGAATTGTACTTAATATGGATGCTATATCTGAATCGATTCGATTTGATAATATCGGATCACAAAAACGTAACATATTTATTGCGGAACAGTCCTTAAAACAATATATTACACCAAAGGTAAGTCGCAATACTCATCGCCTGTCTCAAGCGTGACGACGGGATTAGCGAGCTCAAGTAAGATAACTGCTCTGTAAGGTGACGAAACTGCGTATCTCAATTTCAATTTGGCCGACGGCCTGCATACAAATTACCTGATCAAGCGCCATAGAGGCGTACTCATAAACAATATTTATGTAAACTTGCACTCATGGAGTTTTAAGGGGGGATTAACAGGTTTTTATACTTTTTCTAATAAGCGTCGGTAGCTCATCGGTGTGAATATTGTTTTCCGATTGGGAGAGCGCAGATTCAGATTCCGCCACGTATAGCACGACTTAAGAAGATGACCAAAATGGGCCGTCTGCGCAAGAATAAATACTTAATTTGTAACAATCTATACTAATATTTAAAGCTGAAGAGTTTGTTTGTTTGAACGCGCTAATCTCAGGAACTACTGGTTGATTTGAAAATTCTTTCAGTGTTAGATAGCTTATTTATCGAGGAAGGCTATAGGCTATATTATATCAATGAAGATCATTCAAAATCAGGGGGAATTTTTCATACCTGGAGCTTTCGCTGCGTATGCTGCGTAAACGGTTAAAGTTTCGCAAAATAATGTATGAGAGTATTGTTCCTCCTTTAAAGGTCTAAAAAAGTCGGGATAGCATAGGTCTATCTTTTATGGTTTAGCTCCCTATAATATTTTTTTGCAATATTTTTTTGCTAAAATAATGCATTTTTTGCGAAGGTGTTTTCATAATATGATATTATCTTATCAAATAAATACTTATCAAAAATATGTTTCTCAAATTGCTTTTACATCATTCAACTTAAATTTATATCTTTATGGGATATTTAACTCACCTATATAACGAAGTAGCGGGAGAAGAACGAAGAGAGCGTTAGGCCAAAGAAATATAAATATTGATAAGTCCGCCACGCATCCAAATTAATGAAAAAACGACTTCAGCGAAATGGTCATCTTCCGTGAATCGTGCCATACCAATGTGTTATCGAATTTTCGAAATTATAATTATGTGGGCTATCCAGCGCTCTTACGGTGAAGGAAAACATCGTGAAATCTGCGCACGCCTGCGAGATTCAAAGTTTGCACGTGATGTCGGCCAATCCGCACTGGGCTCGTGGACGACTAAGGCCTATACAACCTATACGGGTAGGCTCGTGCCCTCGGTGGGGACGTTTAATGAACTGAGATGAATTGTGGTCTCAAGTTATATATTATTAATTTATATAATATATTATATATATTATAATATATATATATATATTATTATATAATAATATATATATATTATATAAGTTAAATATACATATTATATGTATATAATATAATGGGTCGTCGGAGTTAGGTTCAATCACGGTATTTCTGCTCGTCCTTTCGGATTTTTTTCAGCTTATGGGAAGCATTTAGAGTTAACGAAACTGTAAAAGTGAAAAATTAAACGACGAGAATCTCACATAGCTTAAGAACGTCTACGAGAAAAACTCAGTGTCTCTAATTCCCTTAAAGTTTTCAAAAAGAAAAATAATTTTTTGTTTATCATTTTTTTCTTTTGCAAATATTAATAAATAATGAGCGTCGGTGGCTTAGTGGTGTGGACTGTCGTCTTCCTACCGGAAGGGCTGAGGTTCAAATCCCGACACGTACCAATGTATTTTCGAATTTTCGAAAATATATGTACGTTATCCGACGCTCTTACGGTGAAGGAAAACATCGTGAGGAAACCTTCATGCACGCCTGCGAAGAGATTCGAAGGTTGTGTGTGAAGTCGTCCAATCCGTACTGGGCCGCGTGGACGACTAAGGCCTAATCACCCTATACGGGTAGGCTCGTGCCACTCGGTGGGGACCTTTAATGAGCTGATGATGATGATGATTAATAAAATACAAGTTAGTCATTCAGTGTAGTTCCAGTCAATATATAGTATGTAGTAGATGGCAAGCATTTACTTAACTTTAAAATTTTATATTGTAGGTACAATAGAACAGAATTGCGTATCCAAAAATATTTAACTGTAACTGTGTGTAATACAACAAAGCCAAGTCCAATAACTGCCAAAAATCCCAATATAACTGCTAAAAGTAAACGCTAAAGGCACGCGAAATAGTTCCATTGTAAACATATTTGTTCTGTCAAAATGTTGCCTTTATGAGTAAACTCACCTAGGAAACTAGTGTACCGATGAATATACTATGTAGCCTGTAGGTAGAAGTACAATGTCAATTACAAATTAGAAGCTTTATCATAAATATGTACACCCTCGTTTCAACTGTTAAAAGAAGGGCACCAAATATTTCATTGGGTGACATCGGAGCGTAATCCTCCTCGCTAGTTTGGGTATTTTTAATATCTTATGTAGCAAAAGAGTAAAACCAATGGAAATCGCTACTCATTGAATTTCATTATTTGCAAAACCTAATGGCATAATATAATAAAGGTATAGGGTTTTCTATGTTCCAGAAGACACGTAAAGATGTTACTTCTCCCGGCTGAGTACCTTAGCCTTAGGATGGTATCGGTTAACACCCACGAATCCACTCTGTGCCCAGGGGTTACAACCCAAACTCCCCAAAGCTTTAGAATGTGGGAAGGCGTGACCTTGCTGTGGAGCGTTGTAGTCTGATGATGAAGGGCATAGCTTTGAATTTGTACATAAGCGTACTTAATCACATCCTGCGTCATCAAATTTGCACCAGCGATCTGTAGGGAATTTTTGTATCTTTTTTATGTTACAAAGTGTAAAGGACGGTCAGAACGCTCACCATGTAAGTACCCGATCATAACAGAGCGACATTGAATGAGATCAGAAACCGATAGACAGATATTATTCTCCGCCAAAGCCGCACAGCGCCCGTCACCCTAAGCAACAGATGTTAATTCCTCATACCAGGTAATTTAACTAGCTACAGTGCCCTCATCTTAAAATACAGAAGAGCAAATTACTTGTATTTCACGGGCCGATATCAGGCACTGCGATGGTACCTACCGAGACGACTCAGTACTGAGTCTTCCACCTAGTACTTATAATCTCTCTGCTTCATTATTCTTCAAGACTCTAAAAGTTGAAAAATATCGCAATTCACTTCGTAAAAGTACGGCCCAGAAACTCGAAGCGATATTAGCGGTACCAGAGTTCCTCCAAAGTCCGATTAGCAAATGCATTCTGAAGAAGCAAAACTTCGGTGGCACTTAAGCACAAATAGCCTGTGCATAAATGTTGCAGGCGCGGTGACAAAGCGCGCTTGTCGTAACTTTGTGAGAAATTCGCTAACTTGTTTTTTCCACTTATTTAGCAAGTGGCAATAATAAGCTAAATGTTAGCACCTAAGCAACGTATGGTTTAGTACGATATATCTTTTCAACCTATCGCAGTCAACTGTTGGATATAGGTTTTCCCCATTTTGTGCAAGATAACCCGGACCTCTGCTTTTCTCATCCAGCCTCCACCAGCGACCCTTCGCAAGTCGTCGGTCTATCGGGCCGGAGAGCGTCCTACGGTACGCTTACCAAGATGCAGTGTCCATTTCAGAACTTGTCTGCTCCAACGACCATCTGTCCTGCGTCATACGTCCCACTGCCACTTCAACTTGCTGATCCGGCGAGCTATGTCGGTTACTTTAGTTTGCTTGCGAATGACATCATTTCTGATTTTAAGAGAGATTCCAAGTATAGTTTTAAATTGTGAACCAATCCCGCAGTCAGTGTCCATGTTACAGTTAGGATTTATTCTACAGATTTTATGTACTCCGAATAGTTTAACTAAGTAAGTATGTAGCCAAACCCTTGCTCGACTGTATCGCTATGTAAACATTGAGTAAAGTGAGTCAGTTAACGTGCATCAGGAGTCACATTTGCATTGCAAACGACCGATTGTGGACAACGGTAATGCATGAAGTCTAATTGTACGCGACTACTATAGGTCATTGTGTTATCGGGTGAACTTAGTCAGTATGTATAAGATCATTATTATTATCATCGTCATTATCATCATAAGCCTACACGTCTCACTGCAGGACATGATAGCTATTAAGAGATAGCGTCTCAATCTACGTGGGCCCAAAGACACTCGATGTAGTCGGGAGCACGGCTTATCGACCATATGAACATCAAATACTCCCGAAAAAATCACCTTTTTATGCTGTAATCATAATAGTGACTTGAGAAGAGTCTGCCCGACACACTTTATCAATTTTAAACTCGCAATCTATAAAATTTATAAAAACGAGTTATTAGAAACCTCAGTATCATTTCTCAAGACCTACACATACGACCTGGGGTGTCAACCCCACACGTGTGGGTTCGATATTTTTTTTTGTTCTAGTTCTTAATATAATGGGAATCCCAAAATATATTTAGATTTCTTTTTCAAGGTTTTGTCAGAACCTTAAAGAGGTTCACATAATATTATGTATACACAAAGTTTGAACAGCGACGTATCAATATCTTTTCTAATTTTCGAAATTATAAGAACGTCTAAAAGGTTGTGCGTGAAGTCAACCAATCTGCATTGGGCCCGCGTGGACGTCTAACTTAAAGCCTACCGTTTACGGGTAGGCTTGTGACCCTCAGTGGGGACGTTTATAGAGCTTTTAGCACCTTAAGACAATAAATATGATAATATCATTCTCAAATAAATATTTCTTTCTAAAGAGTTAAGTTGAGAATGTTAATGGCTAAAATGTTACGTGTACATTGTTCAACTTTAAAGGATTTTTTCTAAATGATTACTGAACACAATAGCGTCTGCATGGCTCATGGAAAACAATTCGTCTCTCATTTTAATGTGAATCATTCCCCCCAAACGCGCGCACGTCCTCGGGCTGCGTAATATATGGGAGCTTAAACACAATTGCTGTGCACTTTTATAGAATCTGTAACGGCAGGGTAACTATTTCAATGTACTAAACGACTATAGTCTTAAAAAGGGTTGAGAGAAACAATTTAATGTTTTATTAGATAATTCAAATAATCCATATTTTGTTATAGTACTAGTCTATCATCGTTATCAGCCTATAACTGCGCAATGCCTGGTACAGGCCTATCTAGATATCTAGCCAATTGTCTAATCTACTATAATTATGTGTGTAAATTGTTATCTAATATACAAAGTTTCTTGCTTCAATATAATAATAATAAATAAATGTATTTATTGAAAAGAACATTACAATTAATAAAGGTTTACCCTGGTCCCCACACAAGGCTAAGCCTGTCCTGTGAGGAACATCAAACGATTTCCAAAAATAACATTTTGAGTACTAACATTCATGCAAAAGATATCTGAATATTTATTCAAACTTTGTTATGACTACTTTAGGATAAGTGTCATGCACTTCATCCTTACATTTCAAGTTTTTAAGCCCATTCAAAAACTTAGACAAGTGTTACCGAGCAACTCCCAAGTTGGCCAAGTCCACACTCACTGCGGGCAATAAATAAACAGCGAACTCACAGCGGCATCCGCTTGAACTGAACTTTTAATTAACTTGCCGCGAACAATGAAACTAATGAGTTTAGTTGCGCCCTCAACGGGTAACATTAATAAATTAATTCCGCGACTTGAGCCGATTCATTGGATAGAGTTTTCTTTAGTCGGATTTGGAATATATTTTTTATTTGGTTCTTGTGACTTATTAGAATTGTCTTTGGCCAAGTAACCTGTAACAACATAGGTATTTATAAAACCTATTGCAAGTATCAGTTCATTACAAATAGAGACCTAAAATAAGCACATTGAGAATTAATTTGATGATGTATTTGTGTTGGAAAATATATATACATTTTCATTATAATAAAAAGTACTGAATAATGTGGTTTGAAATGTATAGATATTTCCATGTGATTGAGTACAATAAATAGAGATTCACCCTTCAGCCCGCAGCTTTACCAAAAGCATAATAATATTAAAGGAGAAGTTAGTTTATTGTTCATCGAATCATTTTATGTAGCAATCAATGAAACACTGCAATTTTCAATGTGATTTCTTTTATATAATTTTTTTTTCATACATATAATAATATAATGTCCTATAAAACAATGTTTTTTGAAAAGAGTTACTACTAAGTTTCTTTCTGGATTCTTCTCAGTAGATAAGTACAGCCCAAACCAGTGGTAGCTTCATTTGACATTCATAAGTGTTCTTTATGGTTTGTCGTGAAGCGACAAATGAAAAGACCAATATAGAGGGATATGGAATTTAATATAAAAGACCTAATACAAATTAACTAAACGTGGATGGGAATGAGTGGAGGTGTAAAGTGAGAGGTATGTATGATGGTGTATAGTGTGGTAGCTTGAATCTTCCTTATTCGTCTTCTACAGCTTAGGATGCACCGGTAAACCGCAGGGATGAGCAGGATGGCACGGGCAGTGAGTTTGAGGCGCCGTGGAGGGCTTGATTCCACAGAGCCGCGTAGTATTAGGGCGCTTCCAGGGATTCACTGGCACCTGGTGCGCGTCAGCTCCGGCGATAGGACACCCGAAGCTCCAATAGTTTGGCTTCTCACGTAACAGCCTCGGCAGCAGCAGCGGCAGCAGCGATTTGTGGAATGTAAATGAAAGTTTGGTTTAGTATGCGAGTTGCGTAAGCAAGACTTCGTAAGGTCTCTCCCGGTAAGAATTTCGAGATATTTTCCCGAAAAGAAACCAAAGAATCACAAGAGAATCACAAAATATCACAGTAGGTAACACAGCAAGAACTTGGTGAAAGAATTATAAGAGTAACTGATGAGAGAATCAAAGAATGGAATCCATCCAAAAGAATCTGGTGAAAAAATGAATCGAAAAGCCTCATACAGCAGCCAAAGGCCTCTCTTTATATCCAGCCATTTGACAACCGTCAAATTTTAAATCATTTCTATTTAATTTCGAAATAAATTAGATTTTAACGTAGGTCATATAGCTAAAATAGGGAATTTAAGAGTAAATTGAACGTTGCTAGGGGAAACGTCATAGATATAAACAAACATGTCAAATAAATGAAAAAGGTGATTTAAATCTCTAAAAACGGTGAAAATATAAAGATTGGATGGAGAATGAAGGAAAAATGATATGGCATCTAATGCAATGGGTCCGGTTCATATAAGTTTTCCCGGACCGAAGTTTTTGCGACTGAAACAACCTCCCGAACCGGTGGTAGATTCATTAAAAATAACTTCTTGACGATTCAAAAGTGTCATGTAATGATTTATTTGAATAAAACATTTTGAGTTTGAGTTTGAATCGAAAGTGAGAAAGCATAGTGATATTAAAGTGAAAATAATGAAAATGATTATGTAAATACATACTGTAAAATGAAATAAAAGTAAATAATAAAAATGAAAAGGTTAGTACTACATTTCCTACAGGTTCTAATTAAAAAATCATCATCATCAGCTCATTAAACGTCCCCACCGAGGGGCACAAACCTACCCGTATAGGGTGATTAGGCCTAAGTCGTCCACGCGGGCCCAGTGCGGATTGGACGACTTCACACACAACCTTTGAATCTCTTCGCAGGCGTGTATGAAGGTTTCCTCACGATGTTTTCCTTCACCGTAAGAGCGTCGGATAACGTACATATATTTTCGAAAATTCGAAAACACATTGGTACGTGTCGGGATTTGAACCTCAGCCCTCCTGGTAGGAAGGCGACCGTCCACACCATTGAGCCACCGACGCTCTTCAATTAAAAAATAAGAATGAATAAATATTTTTATTTTATTTTAACTTAATTATATAAACAGACATTTTATATAAATGAACAAATTTTTTTTTAATCGAAACTCTAAAGTTTTAATGTAGTGGCCGGCTTTTTAAGCATATATGTCGTCAACTACAATTTAACTTCCAAGTCCATCAAACTAACAGTGACGTAACTCCAATAAACACAACATAATGGACTCCCATTCCAACTGGTGGTATGATATAATTTCTCCTAACACCACATACATTGTTCGTTATGCATTTTACGAGCATTTCCACATTCACATCAACTTTATGGCAACTTTGTGCATGCCTTGGTGGAAACGTTTGGAGAGCACGCGCACTATTTTGTTGCATCATCATAAGCATCACATTGTTATCGTCTTAATATTATATTAAGCTGAGTTCTTCACATTTACAATTATGTAGACCGCGTCTTGGCAAGCGTAGCGTAGGATGCCCTCCGGCCCGATGAACCGGCGACTTGCGTAAGGTCTAAGTCAAAATTCATTTATTCAGATTAGGCTTACAAAAAGCACTTATGAACGTCAAAAAGAATACAATAAAAAGTACATTTAAAATACCAAAGTAAAGCACAATAATGAATGATGAAGGTGAAGGTGAAGGTCGCTGGTGGAGGCTGGATGAGAAAAGCGGAAGACCGGGATATCTGGCGCAAAATGGGGAGACCTATGTCCAGCAGTGGACTGCGATAGGTTGAATAGATATTAATATATTCATCATTACAGCCTTAAATGTCAACTGCTTAATGAAGGTCTCCTCTAATGATTTCCAGGCGGATTGATCCCTAGCAGTTGACATCCATCTGCTACCCGCCACCTTAACCAGATCGTCCATTTGTTGAAAGGTCGGCCTACGTTTTATTCCCGTTAGGTGGTAATCTCGTTATTTATCTATTGAACTGCATTATTATTTTAAAGCAACATATAATAATCATTAGTGCGTCGGTGGCTCAATGGTGTGGACTATCGCCCTCCAACCGGGAGGGCTGAGGTTGCCTCGTACCAATGTGATTTCGAATTTTCGAAAAATATATGTACGTTATCCGACGCTCTTACGGTGAAGGAAAACATCGTGAGGAAACCTGCGCACGCCTGCGAAGAGATTCAAGGGTTGTGCGTGAAGTCGTCCAACCCGCACAGGGCCCGCGTGGGCGACTACGACCTAATCACCCTTCACGGGTAGGCTCGTGCCCCTCGGTGGGGTCGTTTAATGATGATGATGATGATATAGTTATCATGCTTAAAAATGACATTTTTAAATAAATTTCGGGTCTCTAGCACTCTTATGAATGTCAAATGTAATCTTTTATTTGTTTTGTACTGTAGTATTCTACTAAGAAGAATACAGCAAGAAATTCAGTAGCTTTCACTCTCCATATTTTTTTTATATAATGCACAGAACGGTCAAAACGTTCACTTGATGGCAAATGACACGCCGACCATGACATAGCGGCACTGAAGAAGACCAACAACTGATAAGCAGCATCTATTCTCCGTCAATGCTGCACTACGCCCGACACCAGATACACAGATGTTAGGTCACTTATATCCGGTAATTTCACTAGCTACAGTGCCCTCATCCCGAAACACAAAAGTGCATAACACTCCTGTTTCACGGTACGATATCTGTCACTGTGGTGGTACATACCTAGAAGACTCAGTATTGAGTCGTCCACCTAGTTAAGAACTAAAAGTTTAAAGAATTTAAAATTGAAGCATCTACACTGAGCAATTACCTAACGGGGAAACTAATTAGTGATAAAAAGTCCGACAAAGTACAAAAGGATGTGACTTAAATAGCTCCTGGAATTAAATACTTCATCTCAAGGGTCTTAGCATTGTGATAATGAAGAGCTTTGAAGCCCATCCTGGGATAAGTATAAAGGTCTAATTAGACCTGTCTGAAGGGATATGAAATTAACAATTATAAGCTTGTAGTATAGCGTATAAGAGCGTCGGTGGCTCAGGGGTGTGGACTGTCGCCTTCCTACCGGGAGGGCTGAGGTTCAAATCCCGACACGTACCAATGTATTTTCGAATTTTCGAAAAATATATGTACGTTATCCGACGCTCTTACGGTGAAGGAAAACATCGTGAGGAAACCTTCATGCACGCCTTCGAAGAGATTCGAAGGTTGTATGTGAAGTCGTCCAATCCGCACTGGGCCCGCGTGGACGACTAAGGCCTAATCACCCTATACGGGTAGGCTCGTGCCCCTCGGTGGGGACGTTTAATGAGCTGATGATGAAGTTTGTAGTATAATCCTTGAGGTACATTTTGAAATATGTGACTTTAAACGAACCTACTTGGGCCGACTGACCCAAGTCATATTTGGAATCTATTTACTCTCTTAAACGTATTGAAGTCCACCGCTGGACATATGTCAGGATTTTTACAGCCGATATCCCGGTCCTCTGCTTTCCTCCTCCCGACACTAGTTACACTTTACTGTGCGTCCTACGCTACGCTTTAGTACTTGGTTTTACAAAAATACAATCTGTTGCTGCACTTATCGCCCTTTAGTGACTCATTGTGGTTACTCAAATAATAAATTTTTTTGCTCTAAGGGAGAGTTAGTCTAAATAATAATAAATGAAAATCCACTGACGTATACACAGCGCCATCTGGGCCAATATTAGGCGAGGAACTGTAGTAAGGGTACTTAAATAACTGATAAACATATTTTTTTTGTAAATACATAAAAAATACACCCAGACCATTACAAACATATTCACGCACACAAATATTTTGTAATGCCCAGGGATCGAACCTTGAACCCTTGGTGTAATAGTTGACGTCTTGACCATGACAGAGACGTCTCTTTTTAAGAGATTCTCGCATATCCATAAACTCAATCATACACTTTGTTTTTAGAATAAGGTTTTTGTTTTGTATACTGACCCTAGTGTTCCGTGGGGTGGGCGTTACTGACTGCGACACAGTTTAATACTTATGCAGTCACTATCGAATCACTATTAATTTTAAGGATCCTTTGTTAAACTTTAAATAAAGAATTTGAATAAAGACTTTGAATAAAAAAACATTACACCACATGAGTCGTCAATAGATTCATAGAGGCTTGTTGATTGATTGAAATATTAAAAGCTCCACTTTAAGTATAGGCAATACTGCCAAGTTATTCGATATAAAACGTCATTTAAATCCAACTCCAATAACATACCTAGTTAGTTTTAATATCATGAAACCCCAGAGCTAACTTTAATCCAGTCCAGTAAACAAGGAACTTTGCAAATACGCGGAGTTCCGGACCACATAGTGACAATCGGAGCTAGCCAGAATTACGCTTGTCCAAACTACTGCTCCGTCTAAACGCATCGGGGACAAACTCTGGTTTAATTCAACTAGTAGTCCGACGCTCATACGGTGAAGGAAAACATCGTGAGGAAACCTTCATGCACGCCTGCGAAGAGATTCGAAGGTTGTGTGTGAAGTCGTCCAATCCGCACTGGGCCCGCGTGGACGACTAAGGCCTAATCACCCTATACGGGTAGGCTCGTGCCCCTCGGTGGGGACGTTTAATGAGCTGATGATGATGATAAACTAGTAGTTCAATGTAACTGATATCTTTTTATGCACTATGGGTTTATGTTTGGCCTCAGTCTTGTCTGGTGTTACCCAGAAAATGATTATTTTTAGTATATAACATTAAAAAAAACAACAGCATTAAAATAATAAAGAAAGTCTCAGCGGCTTCTATCGAATGCTAGTTAAGACTTACTTTTTTAATTCGATAAAGTCTTGAAGCAAAAAGTTTGTAAGTATCTACAAACATAAAATGGAAGGAGTGTCAGTGTCACCCTTAGCGAAGCGAAACAGAGAAGACGCAGCATATCGTCGAGTGCGGATTACTCGAAAGTCACACCACACGTCGTCTAGTAGTCTGGTGAATGAAAGAATAGTGCAATAACTTTTTGAATTTCTAAACACCAAAATACTTATAACAAGCCGATAGACATGTGACTTTACGCTGAGGCTACAAACTCTGGAGTTTTATTCCAATAAGCGCATGTCTCTTGGCTCTTTGGTTAAATAAGACTGCAAGTGGCAAATGTTCCCTGTTTATATAATATTATAATAATTTGAACTCCTACAACTCAGGAAATGATCCTCAATGTTCCAAATACAGTGTATTGCAAAGCGCAGGATAATTTGCGTTGAATAATTTAAAAAATTTTAGGGCTATGTATATTTATTGGTCTAGACATTTGTTTTTGCACCCATAAAGGATAGCGGTGGTGACAATCTGCAGTCATGTTTAAACTATAGCGGGCGAATTCTAAATTAATGATTTTAACATTCTAATAATAATAAAGGTAACTTACTGATAAGTTAATATTCAAAATTTGCAGACTTAAAATTGATACGATCCAACCTTCACTAATGTTATCTATGGAAACTTAATCTTGTTATAATATAATTACAGCATACTTATCTCGGAAGGTTTCAAGATTTTACTTAACGTCTTTGAAGAGTATGTTCAGGTAAATTGCTCTTTAGCCTTTATACGAGATGTTACAAATTGAATTAATTAAATATCATGTTTTAAATACACTTTAAATTTTGATAATCCTGCACTTAAAGCACAAATTCATTTTGCTTTCAATGAGTTGAAGAACAAAACTTGAAACATATTTTAGGAAAACTAAAATTAATTTGTACGTAGAAAAGTCAAACTTCATCACGCATAGGCTAGCTTAACCGGATTTCCTTACCCTTTTGAAGGTCTTCATTGCACACGTTGCTTCTTCGAAGTACTGATTTTCTAAGGGAGGTATCATGTGGAAATACGGTTCACCTATTCTACGTCTTTTTTACATACTTATGTAAAAACTGGTAAATTTGACTTGAGTTGCAAGAGATTTAAATTGTAACTCCTTAAATCCCCTCGATCCTCTACTCCCTTTAAATCTAAATCATACATTAGAACACACATATAATACCTTGTGTACCTACTAACTATTTAATACGATCCTTCTTAATTCAGTGAACCTTTGATCAGATTGACCGCAACCGATTTCAAACCCAAGGCAAGGGTTAACCGATCTCAATGACCGAATCGAATTCCTGACCAAGCCACAAGTATATGCATGTAAACTCCAGGACGGAAGGCGGTTCATCCTTAGTTAACGTACTTCGTGATAGCTAGTTGTAGAGTGGAAAGCTGATCATCCACCACCATCTCAATCAAGCTAGTGTAGCTAAGCTTGCACCGTTGAGCTAGTTTTTCATACATGTGCGTCCTCAGTGAACTATGCAAGCTATGCTGACGATCCATTTGGTGGTTTCGGTTGAGAGGTCGACTGCAACCCCAAGAGTTCCGGGTTCGATCCCCGGGCAGTACAGATATGTGTGTGGATGAACATATCTGCTTGTAACGGTCTGGGTGTTTTCCATGTATAATAATACAATACAATACTTTACAAAAAACCGTGTATCCGTGTATGTTTGTCCGTTGTTTAGTACCCATAATACACGCTTCAGGCTTAACATGGGGCTAGATGGCGCTGTGGGAATATAAATTTATTTCATCATCATCAGCTCATTAAACGTCCTCACCGAGGGCACGAGTCTACCCGTATAGGGTGATTAGGCCTTCGTCGTCCACGCAGGCCCAGTGCGGATTGGACGACTTCACACATAACCTTCGAAGTGATTAATAGTAGACAGTCAGATCAGTTAATCGAATTGCTTGCCAGCAAAGTCCAACAATACACTAACTAAATGCACAATCACGAAGAAACGTCAACCAAAAAATCCGAGCCCCATGACACATACGTATAGTGTTTTAGAACGTAAACTATTCATTTAAATTTAGAATTTATTTTAAATTTAGAACGGAAATTATTCATTTAAATTGTGACCTTAACGCGACATAGAAAGAGTACAAAATCAAAGTACAGCACGAGCACACTACTACTCGCTACATGTCATTATGGCATGAAGCGAGCGACGTGATTATAATTGAAAATTCTGCCCAGCTGACGTGATGGGCAGATTTTTACCGCGGACACATTTTGAGCGAGTTTCGCATCTAGTTAGTTTATTGTTATTGTAGTTAGTTTATTGTGAGCGTTGGTGGCTCAGTGGTGTGGACTGTCGCCTTCCTATCGGGAGGGCTGAGGTTCAAATCCCGACACGTACCAATGTATTTTCGAATTTTCGAAAATATATGTACGTTATCCGACGCTCTTACGGTGAAGGAAAACATCGAGACGAAACCTTCATGCACGCCTGCGAAGAGATTCGAAGGTTGTGTGTGAAGTTGTCCAACCCGCACTGGGCCCGCGTGGACGACTAAGGCCTAATCACCGTATACGGGTAGGCTCGTGCCCCTCGGTGGGGACGTTTAATGAGCTGATGATGATGATAGTTTATTGTTTATCTAAACTTGCCAACTTAATCTTGTTTGGAATGACGTCGCAAAGTTGAATTAATGGCAACATTTTTTATTTTTTTATTGAACAGGAGGCAAATGTGTATACGGTTCAACTGATGAAGTGACACCGCCTCCCATGAACTTGCAAGACCAGAGGTCCCAGAAAAGCGTTACCGGCCCTTTATAAGAGAGTACGCTCTTTTTTTGAAGAACACGAGGTCGTATCGCTCCGGAAATGTATCCAGTGTAAGTTTGTTACGTATATAAGTTGATTATCTGATGTATATGTAATACAACGAGTGCACGCGGTACGGTATATTGTTTCCCACCGCGCCTGCACACATTCCGGTTTCTTGCAAATCGTCACGGGCGGCAGTACTGTACTAGACGTCTTAATTGTCACTCCTGTTTTTTACAGGCTCTACTTTGGTGAGTGTTATTCCGAGCTTTACACACTGATCCCATCGTCACCCTTTCATCATAGGTTATCAAGGCGAACTGCAAAATTTCATCCGTTTGTAGTTGACGTTCCCCGTATTCGGACTAAGCGTTTCGCGTCTTCTTTCATTATGCGTACTGCAAAGAGTGGAATGATCGCAAGGCAAGCTCGCTCCATCTTAGAGCACGTCTCTACCCCTAGGATAGTCTCAAGGGTAAGCCCATTAGAAATACAAAAACATAGGTACCTAATATACTGGTAATACTTATATTAACTGTGTGTTTCATTGTCTAACATATTATGATCGTCACGGTACGTATGTACACTTTAAGTGCATATAATGTCAAAGCTTAACCAGTTTAGGCTATTATGCTCGGTTGTGCAGCGGCCGCGTATAATGGCATATTGGCATATAGGATTCGGGTCCTGATCATTACGAACATAGCCTGCAGCGAGCGCGTATTGTCATATCCTATTTAGGCTTCATTGAAAGCCTTTATGGCAGGTATGGGTGAAAAAATGACCGTTAACTTACTATAATATCCGATTCGATGATGCAGACAACGTTGGAACATGTTTACCCAGGAAGTGCCTGTGTATAGGCCCAAGTTTTGACTAGTTATAAATAAATAAATATTCACCGACATTCACACAGCGCCATCTAGGTTAAAATTTAGCCTGTGGTATGTAAACTACCTCATACAAAATAACATGAGTCTCCATCATTTAAGACAGGTACTTAGTGCTAAAGCATCCACTATGCTTTCCCAAGCAAGGGAATGTTTCGTATTGATTGATCCGGTTATTTAACAAAGTTCATTAAGCTCGTGCCCCTCATTTAAGACGCTATCATGAGCTCATGATGATGATCCTTATCAGCCTATAACGACCACTGCAGGGTACAGGCTTTACCGCACAGCATAGCTTAGTTAGTAGGAGCGTCGGTGGCTCAGTGGTATGGACTGTTGCCCTCCTACCGGGAGGGCTGAGGTTCAATTCCCGCCACCTACTAATTTGTTTTCGAATTTTCGTAAATAAATGTACGTCATCCGACGCTCTTATGGTGAAGGGAAAATATCATGAGGAAACTTGCGCATGACTACAATGAAATTCAAAAGTTGTGCGTGAAGTCGGCCAATCCGCACAAGGTCCGCGTGGACGACTGAGGCCTATACACCCTATATGGATACGCTTGTGCCCCTCGGTGAGAACGTTATAATGAGCTCATGATGATGATCCTTATCAGCCTATAACGGCCCACTGTAGAGCACAGGCTTTCCCGCAGAGCAATATATTAATCAGTACCGCCAAGCGTAAGTTCATATTGATTGACCCAGTCATTAAACCGAGTGCCTTTATTAAAGTTGCGCATATCCCTACAAGTAGTGCGATGATCCGAACAAAATGAACTGCCGGCTCAATAATCCGCGATTAGTGGGGATGAAGCTCGTATATACTTGTTTATTTTTAACTTTCTATGTATTTTCAGTTGATGATAAGTGTAGTAATCCATCGAGGGGCACGAGCCTACCCGTATAGGTTGATTAGGCCTCAGTAGTCCACGCGGGCCCAGTGCGAATTGGACGACTTCACTCAACCTTTGAATCTCTTCGCAGGCGTGCGTGAGGTTGCCTTACAATGTTTTCCTTCATCGTAAGAGCGTCGGATAACGTACATATATTTTGGAAAATTCGAAAACACATTGGTACGTGGCGGGATTTGAACCTCAGCCCTTCCGGTAGGAGGGCAACAGTCTACACTATTGAGCCACCGTTACTCTAAATATAGTATAGTAATATCCGTCTCTAATCTATAAGTTCAACGTCCTCTCTAAGTAACTCGATACTGAATCGTCTAGGTAGGTACCATATTGCAGACTACTCCAAATAAAAAGTAATTTTTTTTGTCATCTATAGGCAGATCCTTTCCATTCCTTTGCGGTGCGCATTAGGAACGAGGCAACACAGCGCGCTATACGGATAAATGGAATGTCAACCACGTAAGGATGACCTAAATTCAAAATACAAAGGCCCAAAAAGACCTGCGATAAACTACAGAGCACGTATCTTTTCGTCAGGTGGTTGTCATCAATGATTCAGGTGTGGATACCGTTATTTGTTCTGGCTTGGGAAAGCTGCCTTGCATGGATATAAGACTGAAACAGAAATGACCCAGTGTTTATAAATGGAGACATTAGATTAATATATTCTTACAAGAAAATAATGAGGAAATATAAATAAGAAGGGCATGTTATATAAACAATACTATCACTGCTGCACACTGCACTATAGGTTCACAAAAAACATACTTTATAACTTTCAAAGTTTGAATAGTGTAGTGATAGTTTCGGAAAAAAGGGTGTGACATACGGACAGTCAGGCAGACAGACTTAACGAATCTATGAGGGTTTCGTTTTTTGCCATTTGGCTACGGAACCCTAAAAAGGAAATATGTGTAAAGGAAAGGGGATTTTGATCCTCCGACAACTTTACCCGATGAAAGACAATGTTCACATTGTTACTCCAATTGTGAAGTCGTGGTGTCACTTCCGTCAGGGCAACCCAATTATACCTAAGCATGGCTCACCGCACATGGCATTCGTAGCGAAAAGTAATTCTGTTGTAGTCTATTACATATGAAATAAATTGGAGTGTCCACCTAATTTTTTCTCATGCATATGAATATATTATACGGTACATATATGCAAAAATAACAATATTTAAATAATAATATTTGTTGTCTGTCTGTTTCTTTCGGAAATTCTCTGTAACGGCTGGATGAATTTGGACGGGACTTTTTGGCAGGTAGCCGATGTAATAGAAAATACTTTTTATTTTGGAAAAACAAAGCAATGTTTTATCGCACAGCGGCTGCGCATCGTATAACTTAACAAAGCGATTTGAGGTTATGTTTTATAACAAACAACAAAACAAACAAACAAAAAAATCTTTGTTCAAATAAATCTGTTACAGATAGGTACTTTTGAATCGTCAATTGTTATTATTATTATATTTTTTTATGACTCTATCACACTGGTTCGGAATAAGTAGGATCTTCGAGAAGAGCCGGCAAGAAACTCGATAGTCACTCTTTTAAACTTTTTATATCAGTGGTTACAGGGTTTTGTCATTAACCTACACATTACAATTATTTATTACAGAGATTTTATAACTGGAACACTTTCCGCGGGGAACAACTGTATCTTATACTAGCTTTTGCCCGCGGCTTCGCTCGCATTAAATTCGGGATAACACGGTACTTTCATTTATCACTATACATAGGATTTCCCCTCCCTCCAACTTTAAAGGTTTCGGGGTCAATTTCAGATTTTTTTCCATAAAATATGTTATAGTGAGCTAACCTTAAAAGATAGACATATGCGGTCGCGGACTTTTTTGTAGACCTTTAAAAGAAGAACAATACTCTCATACATGACTTTTGTGTAACTATAACCGTTTACGCAGCGTACACAGCGGAAGCTCCAAGTATGAAAAAATACCCCCGATTTTGAAACAATTTTCGTTGCTGCTCCGCTTCTATTACTCATAGCGTGATGATATATAGCCTATAGCCTTCCTCGATAAATAAGCTATCTAACACTGAAAGAATTTTTCAAATCGAACCAGTAGTTCCTGAGATTAGCGCGTTCAAACAAACAAACAAACTCTTCAGCTTTATATATTAGTATAGATGACAGCTACAAGTTTCATAAATTCAACACATACTCCCTGGCAGCTGCGGTCCCAAAAACTAACAATAAAGCAAGCAGCCGACCGACGTCATCAATGATGCAGCGCGCACCGCATTAATGTTGCACAGCCACAAACTGCCTCGACTCACGACACCCGAAACGCTATTTTCCATGTGTTTTAAGACTGATTGTTAGGACGTTGTGGTTTGCTTTCTAATAAGAAACAGAAAGGAGCTTACTCGGAAGATATATAAGATTGTTTATTTAGAAAGATGTTTTTGTTATGAAGATTCAACCGTACTATGCAATCAACCACTCTGGCTTCTGCCAGATTGCCTTCTGATCTGGAGGATGCCGGTTCTTATTTCGCCATGTCTTTTAGGATTTTCAAAATTATATGTACATACGTTTATTCGACGCTCTTACGGTGAAGGAAAACATCTTGAGGACACCTGCAATCGTCTACGAAGAAATTCTAAGGTGCGTGAAGTCGACCAATCCGCACTAGACCTGTACACTCAATACGGGTAGGCTCGTGCCCCTTGGTGGGGACGTATAATGAGCTGATGATGATATGACTGCTTAACCGCACATAAATGAAGGTTTCGAAGCTTGAAATAAAATTCTTGATAGTCAGTACCAAAAGCCGGTATAATACACGAATTCCATTCATATTCAAATGGCGCTATCGCAAACCGACCATCAGTATATCAGAGGCCGGTCCCGACGTCCGGTTTAATCTATTCAATCGGATTTGGTGCAGCGCCAAGTGCACCCAGCTGCGTGATACAACTTATCGTTTTACTCATGTGTCCCGACATGCCAGATGGTGGGCTACGGCCTGGACTCGTGCGGATGGTTTCGACATTGTTTCTGTGTTTGTCGTGTGTATTTTTTGTTGCTGGTAGCTTACAAGCTAGAACAAGGTGACCAGAACCACGTGTTCGTGTGTATGTGTGTGTTCGTGTTGTACGTGTGTGTGTTCGTGTTGTACGTGTGTGCGTACGTGTGTGTGTGTGTGCGTGCTTGCGTGCATGTATATATGTAGAGTTGAGATGGATCCGGTTTATCTTTTTGGGGACAACGTGAACGGGTTGATTGGATGGTTGTGCCCTGAACTCTCTCACAACCCCTCCAAGACAAGGTGAATAGAAATCCCGAAGAGTTTCAACGGTGAGAATTCTGTAGTAACTACTTTATACCTTAGAATGGTTAGTATCCATGTACCTAGTATTCTCCCATTAAGAAGTAAGTCTTAGTTTCTTTACCAGTGCTGACGTGGGGGTTGCAATATCATCATTGATAACTTAATAATGATTTGCTTATCAAATTATCTTCATAAACTACAAAATTTTGTGCTTTGTATGTTTGTATTGTATAAGACAGACAGCTCACGTTGTTTGGTATGTTGATAGAGTTTCTTTTCGGATAATGTTAATGGTACATGCCTTATCTGAGTTTGTGACGACATATATTATCTTTGCTTTATATATTAATATGAACAAAAAAAGACGGCCTTAGCCTTTAGCCTTTTTTACTGCAAAAGTAAATTTAATCATGGGTATGCATATTTGATTTAACGACTTTCCTACTTTTACCACTGCTTGCACCACCAATAAATAAATTTATTGCAGGCAAAATCACTTACCATTAAATTAGTAAGCGATATTGCTTAGCTTTTAAGCCCTCTGAAGCACAAGTTGCAAGTATTTACATTTTTGAATAACACTATAATAAACAAATCTGTACAAGTAATTGTTAACCATAAGTTTAAGAACCTTACTTCACTGTAACTGGAGCCTTGTGAAACTGGTAGATTGTCTGCTCTAAGCTCTGTTTGATTCAAATAAAATAAGTTTCAAGCGCTGAATTGTTTTAGATAGATGAATGCTATGAGGTTGTACGAGGGAAACTATTCCGGAGAACAGGAGTACTGTTAGATTTCAAGTGTTGTTGTTATAGGTTCAGAACTATATTTATGGCAACAAGTCATTTGATTAGTTAATTTAGAGAAGGTTGTTGAACAAAAAGTACTACTGTTATGTAAGATTATTGTATAAGTTTTATGTTATTTTTCACTTGAATATTTTTCGTATTATAGTGTGTATAGCAACACCCTCACATATAGGTATAAGTTAGAATATAAGCGTAGTTTGTAAGTCATTTCATTGATTATTAATATACAGAGTGACTCAATACGTGGTTTTGCGTTCTGGTCCAGATTGCAGTATTGTTATTTCTATTTTCATCAAGATAAGAATTGAAATCTAAGTCGTTTTTGGAGTGCTGTTCAAGGTGTCAAAATCTTATACTGTTTTAAAATATGTTTTGTTCTTGAGAGATCAGCGAATCTGCTTTAATGAGCATACTACAATCGTAGTAGAAAGGTGTTGGTGCGGAAATTGTAGCACTCCCGTATGCTACCCCAGAATTTCGAAATTGGGCAACCTTAAAATCACAATTGAGCACGCGAGTGTGGATACTTGAACGCAAACAAGAGAACAAACTCCGTCCTGATGCAAATTCGTCTCGAGCCAGTTTCGAGGGTTGTATTGTGCGACTAATGACGTCCCCGGGTGCGCCTCGTGTGGGCTTACTTCAATTCGAGTATTTAATTACAGTAGTTCCACATCCCGGTCAATCGTACAGGCCAACGGTTGCTGTCAAGTTATTCCGGGATACTAATAGTATTGGTGTAAATCGTATATGTGCAAACGTAATTAGTAAACTTCGGAAGCAGAATCTGAAGTTTAGTTTTGAGGAAATCTTGTGAGTATTTATTTATTTTTATTATATTTATGGCGTATAAATTATAAGTTTAATTTAACTTGTTAGTTAATAGTTGAAATTCGATCCGTTTTGATAACCCAATCGTGCTTTCCTTGATTGTTGAAGCATTGATCACGCTTAAGAAATAGTTATTTCATAACATAATATACAATAAAATAAAAAATAAATTTTGGAAGAACATAAGTATCAATACTTTTTTCGAATTTCAAACCCTGAGCTGTAAATTTCAAACGCGTTACATCCTTTTTAATAGAACAACCATCTATCATTACCTAGCCAACTAGTATAGACGGTGTAATTTACCATCAATAATTACAATCGTATACTCGCACATACATCCGAATATACAATTAGACTGGACAAGCCGCCAAGTTTATAGGCAGTCCCAGTGTCGCAATTTCTTTTCGGTTTTTTACCTGTGAAAAGTTATTATATTTCGTGGTTAATTTACTGATTCATTGCGATGATGGCATGTTACAATTGCACAGGATGGCATTTTGGAAAAAAACGGTAATTTCTTCTAATATTCGTGCGTCTTGACTCGTCTAACAGAGCGTAAACTGGCAGCCAGTGTATGCTCGTTGAGCTTACATTTGTCGCACTTTAAACGCGGCTTGCCCCATCTCCTGTATTGGGAAATCTGTGTATACTCGTTTTCTCAAATAACATACAATATGTCAAAGTCTTGATTTGGTCCCGGTTTATATTAGAGTAGCTATTTAATCACTTACGTGTTCTTCATTGAGTACGTTGTAAATATTGTAATTTAGTGGAAAATTGTAAAACCTAATGATTCACTTTCGTAATGAGAAATCATCATCACGAAAATGGATATTATTTTATTGCAAGAAAAAAGAAAACATTTATTTATTGAGATAAGCGTTCAACATAGTGGTATTTTCATAAGTTTCAGTTAATACCGTTAGTCTGAAAACATATATTCAAAGTGCTCGGACAAGTCGTGATCACTACGTTTTAAACTGAACATCTTTAAATATTGTCGTGTTCCTTCCCCTCTCTTCGGACTTCAGATAACCCCCGTATGCTCCAGTTAATATGACTCAGCTCTTTCTTCTTATTCGGAGAGTTGATGGTCCGCCTGTCGTTGCGTCCATTTACGTAGCCAATATATTTTTTTGTGGCAGCCTACCTAGCCCGGATTCTTCACACCCCCCGCCCCACCGTAAACCGCGACGCTGCTTGGTCGGGAATAGTGGGCTGCCGGGAAACTGGGGCGATTTTGGTTGGCGTTGCTCATGTGGGGTCTATGCCCGTAGTCACCACGCTGGGCAGGCGGGTTGGTGACCGCAGTGTAAACCAGTACGCAGAATGGCGCTGTTACCACCATCCGGTATACGATCCCTTAGTCGGCTCCTACGACACCCTCGGGAGGGGTTGGGATACATGTATTCTATTCTGCCGTCCCCACACGGCTACACGCAAACAACGCTACGGCTAAACGATTATGTATACAAAAATCTCATTCATACAGACGTCAAAGCATGAAATTCATTGGGGCAAAGGTTCATAATAAATGCACTTATCGTAAAACAGTATCTTAAGGAGGAAATATCATTGTTTCAAAATTTTCACATGCATTATTGTAACTTCATCAGTTGTTTTAGACGGCCACAAATATTTACAACTAACTGTTTCCCGCGTAATTACTCGCATTATGAGATTATATTCACCCGCTGTAAAACATAACGTGAAAGCGCACCTAATACATTGCTTTATTTGTCTAAATTAAAAAAGTATTGCCTGAAATAAAAGGAGCCTTTGTTATTCATTTATATTATTTATTTTTATTCTATTTATTTCATAAATCCACAACAACTTACAGTTTCCCAAGACGTCATTATGGCATACATAGAAGATTGAACAAAGAAAACATTGCGAGACATATAAAATTTGTCAAGTACATGGATACAATAATAATAAATGGTCACTAATAGTCAACAATACATTATAATTACGTCAAATTATTAGAAAGTTAGTATGTTTTTAACATGTCAGATAAAATTGAATATTGAAAAAATAATAATTAAGGAATGTCAACAATGGAAATTATTTAATATTACACACATTATTTATATTTATATTATAAGGTTATTATATCAGCAACCTGCCCAAAAAGTCCTGTCCAAATCCATCCGGCCGTTTCAGAGATTACCCGGAACAAACAGATAGACAACGGACGGACAAATTTTTTAAAAAAAATGATTAGGTGTATGTACCGTATATATAATTATATGCATTAAGAAAAAAATGGTTATTTCGATATTACAATTGGACCGTCCAATTTATTTATATATTGTTATAGAGTAACGAGCAATAGCAAGAGGAATAGATTTAACTAGCAATACAATTCCATAAAGGTCAAGCGGCTTGAGAGCCAGCATGGTTACTGAGAGGCAAATTTATGTAAATCACTAACTGGGATGACCAGGCCGCTTGAAGTGCTCTCAAAGCGAAATTTCCGCTTGAAGAGCTGAAACACCGTTCGTTGGACAAAGGAAACAAACGTGTGGGGGCGTGCCATCATTGAGGTGATGTCACCACAACATGCTGGCACTAAATCAAGCACAGGATACATTCAGAGGCACAGATAATACTGTATTTAATAACATAATTATTATACTATAGATGATCTCTTTGGTGTAATTTTAAGACGTCAGCTACTGCACAATGGCTTTCGCATTCGATCGCCGGACAGTACAAATATATTTTGTATGCATGATCATATCTGTTAGTATTACTTCGGGTGTATAGAAACACCAATAGGTATTTTAAAATATATATTTAAGTATATTTATCAGTTATACCTATCACGCTTAACTTGGGGCTAGATGGCGCTGTGTAAATGTCAGTGGATATTTATTTATTTATACTATACTGCAATAACAGATCACAGTTCAGTTCGACTCAATGAAGATATAATTATACTATAATGTAATTAACGATCATGATTATGAATGAAAATTTTAATAATTACTGGCCAATAATATGTAAGTGTCTTAAATTAAGACTCTTTTACTCTGTGACTTTGATAGCTCGAAAGCTATCAAAGTTTACTACTAGATATAGGTATCCCCATTTAGAACAAATCTTCCACCAGTTGCCACGAAAAAAAGCCTTTAAAATATTCGACACTATGAAACGCTTTTGCATGGGTTATATTTTAAAGAATTTTAGGGAAATGGTTTTTTGGGCTTACAATATTAACAAAAACCCATTATCTTCCCATTTTGCGCAATATCCAGCGAATAAGTCATCAGGTATCAGGCATGATCGTCCTACGCTACATTTGTAAGACGCGGTCTCCACTCTTGAACTTTTCTGCTCTAAATGATATTACTCCCAATGCCAGCGGTTTTAAAAGACATGATAGATCTGCAACCTGAATTGAATCGTAATAATAAAAACGAAATCAAAGAAATCAATTTAAAACGAAACATAAATGCGAAAGCAAGCAAAACTTGGAACGGGCGTGCCACGTCACACCGGTGGCCATAACTCCTGCTGCGACATCTGGAGGGCGCGGCGGTGTCGCTGAGACATGGACTAGCGACTAGTTACTGACTCGCAACTACTAGGAGGTGTCATTGAAAATTAGACTTAGAATCATTGCGATTGTGGGGTGTAAACTGAGTGTGATAAATTCAAAATTATTCAAAGGAAATATCCAAGAAAAATATAGTTTATTTTAAAAATTATTTCTCGGTTCAGTTTCCTGGGCATGATGATTAGCGCCCACCTTACTATACATGGGTGTTTCACACAATATTACGTAACTTTTAGGAACATTGCATAAAGTTTATCTTAGGTAGTGGGTACATGTTAAAAATTCAATATGTGTGTGTGTATATGGATGACATTTCATTACTTTATTTACGATTTTCGAATTCTAGGTTTCAAGTCTAAAAGTCTATTTATTGATCAAATACGAGATTACCAATTTCAAGCGGAATCTTCTTCAATACAATTGGTGGTATTGGTGGATTTTATAATAAATCAGTTCTTCCTATTTTGACTAGTTTTTTTTTGGCAAATAATGAACATTTCACCTGATGCCAAAATCTAATTAATACGCTCAATGATGCAAGACATTGGATGAAGACTTCAAACTAGAATACGATGAAATCCCTCCAATCCATTAGTCTGCCATTTTAATTAAAGCAAAACAGCCTTTGTGTTGGGACAATGAGCTCCACGTTAAGCGACATTTAAATAATCCATTCGATACTTTTGTGCAATTGACGGCCATTGGATAGCTGTTGCAACGGAGTGCATGGTGCATACGATTGTTTGTAAATTCTTAATAGTTAAATACTCAGACTAATATCATATACTATTTGATAAACACTGTGCAATATTGACGAATAGTGAACTATATCAATCGTGGGTTTAATTCCTATCTTAGACAAGTTATATTTATCTTTGTTCTGTGTCTCGAAGTTCACTATTTACTTACAAGTATGTTTCATTATCAAACAGCCTTATATGTCTACTGCTGAACGAAGGCCTTCCTTATTAAACTCATAACAGGCAACACACACTGTCAACTGCCTTCGTTTGACACTGAGGTATTTCGGACGAACAGATCTGCCTTAACTTTCCGAACGCTGCCTATCCCAACTGGACTTGACGAGAAACCTTCTCGAAGTTGGACCTACCCATAAGTATATATTACGAATAAGAAATTATATTGGGTAAGGTTAGGCAAATTTACCACCAAATTCGTTTTGAAACCTCATTGCATGTATGATATGTATGGTATGTGATTTATTTAAGAGTTTCATGGCTTGATTCCGAGCTTTTTTTCTCAATTTATACAACGTCCGCAAAACAATGCGCTCGCAAATATCGTCACTTACACACGTTCCATTAAAATAATTCACGCGCGCTGCTTCGCTGCAACTGACGCGGCGTTCGGACACTCGACGAGTGCGCTCTTGCTCTTTTTGTATGCAGTTATTGGGGTTTAGCGTAGTTATAATACGAACTTCAATTTTTTTCTATTATTTTATGTACGTCCAGTAAAATTATATAACGCAATTCACAATAGTGCATTACATTATACATACAAACAAGTGGAGTAAAATATGCTGATAATATATTTCGTATGACAGAATGGAAAAATAAAAAACAGAATAAAATGTAGAACTAGTATCAGATGTTACACAATGTAATTATTGTGAATTAATAGCAGCTTAATAACGATAAAACTAATTGTTAGTTTAATATAGGTACCCAACGATGTACTTCTTATAAAGTTTTATAAAACATATCTCCAAAATAAGAGCCTGAAAACTTACAAATCAACAAAACCATAGAAAAATATTTCTAATACAATTCACAGTTTTGCCGTCCACTAACTAAAACACCGTTCATTGACAAGAGCTTTTTTCGATATAAAACTGAACAACCCTGTTTAACGGCAAGCAATGTCGATAAGGCATTTCTTATATTGCTATATATCACCATAAATATATTGAATGGGATTTAAAGTGTTTAATCGTGTACAATTTAAATTACTTATCAGCTGAATTAAAAAATATGCTCGTCGGTAAACGACGTTTTACCTAGTGAACGGCATACAACACAAAAATTATTCAAGAGAGACTCTTTAATATGAATACCGTCGCATACTCTACATACAGTCTTAGCAGATGGCTGTTGTGATAATCGGTGTAGACTGTAGCTGTCTTCTGAACGCGCTGAAGGAAGTCTACGCCGAGATAGAGACTTGGGTATTGGTCCAAGTCGTAAGCGTTGTGCGTTTAAGTTTTTGTGAAACTAGTCACATACGTAATGAAAAATAAAGATTCTAACATATTTCGAACTTGAATAAGTCGATACTTATTTAACCGACATCTTACTCCAGTGTTTTAGTCACGTAACTGTACATTGGTTTTAAATATTTCCAAAACTAAAAGCCGTACGGTCACGTCGATTAGACATAGGGATAGAGGATTTAAAACTGTATCAAACTGTATTTATAACTCGAAATCGTTTGTTTGAAGGTTAACGTGGTTCTAGTTAAATAACGGTAGCATATTATATATGCTTGACTGACTGGCAAGCGAACGCACTATCCGTCACTTTATCCAGCTCTCAAATAAGTCAAAAGTAAAAAAAAATAGTGGTAAGTTTAAACAATAATTATTTTCTCATTAAAAAACGTAGTCACATGAGAAATTAATACACTATGAGGGTATATACAAATTCCATTTAATAGAAACCGAAGACAGAAGTCGACACCTATACTTACTTAACATTTCATACATACTTAACATTTCAAAAGCACAGATCGAAGATTATTTATTTTGTAAGATTAAACATGTATTTTCCATATCGAACTATCTACTTAGTGGCGTACACTTTACTTTCTACAGAGGTCACCCGTGGCACGATAATACTACAAAGATAGTATTACCACGGTAACAATATACACAAAGGTCATTCCTACTAAAGGTACCCTTGTACTTAAAAGGATTATTACCGAAATTTGTTGTAACCTAGGTTTGTTATAAATAAAGCAATTTTGTTTTCTAATAGTTATCCACGCTCAAAACCAATATCTTGTTCCACTCCCGTATCTGGTATCTTCTCGCTTCCGGCCGCGTCGTCGCCTCGCGCTTTGTATCGGAGACTGCGCAACTTAAACGACTTATTTACTGAGTACGTTCGGCTGCGTCTGAGGTTTAACATCGCTTGACAAGTGACGTGGGGATTGACTGAACGATACTGTGGTGGGATACCATTTCAATGGCTTTGATGAGCTATCATGTTGCTTTTGAGATATTTAATGTGCTAGTACTTTGTATTTCCAGTTGTCTGTGAGTTACAAACTAAACGACTGTAGGTATGGGAAAACAGCCGGCTGGCACATTTCATGATCAACTTTATGACAATGTATTTCACTACAATTGACTGACTATTATTTATTTTAGCTTACGTAATTTTTAATGTACAATTTAGTTGCAAGAGATTTTCATTCACTTTTTAAATTTTTTATTAAAAATATCACTTGCTTTTGTTGTGAAAAGTTATGGTCATTAAAGCTATTGAGCATACTGAGTCTGAAAAGACTGAATAAGTAACATTGTATTAATATGTGAATCAAGGCTGTACCTAACGACACATTCCCAATGCTTGACATGTTAACTGTTTTCAGTGCCGAAAGTGCGAAAAAACCATTTAAGGTTTCATACTTTTATTTTTCACTTTCGGTTAGTAAAACGGTATTTCTTTCAAATCACACAATAAAACGCTGTAAATCCGATTAACAAAGCCAAATTAAGATTAAAAGCATCTCAAAACGTACATATTTTAGTACCTTAGTTCATAAGTTTGCTTTTAATTCTTTGTTTGAAATACTCTTCGACGCTCATTTATCTTAGAATAATACAGTGCCTACGTCAAGAGCACGATTCGTAACTGAAGATTTTGACAAAACTCCGATTCCTTCAAAACAATTAGAACCAAGAGCCCTCAATTGTGTTAAGGGATGCTTTGTTTCATCTTTGTGTTAAGAGTCTTAAGGTAGGATGCAAGCTCGTTCGCATTTTGTTTATATTAATCCCATTTTCGATGGAAGCGGAAATTTCGAATCGTGTTTCTAAGTCTTCTTTTGTTTGCACCAGGTTTCAAGTATTGTGAGTACAAGACGTTTAAATTGATTTTCAATCTAATATCACTTCTTTCATTAAGTTTACTGAACAAACTCACCAATAACATTTCATGTGAAATGTTGCAAAGACGACCACATAAGGTTAGCCCTGCATAAACAGATATCAGTTCTCATACAGAGCAACGCTTCTGAATCTACACGGCCTAACTCTACAACCCTAACTTCTTCAAATTTTACATATCAGTACTTTACGCTAGGCAAAATATAATACTAAACTAAACATGTTGACGAATATTGTATAATTTTGTTTGTTATCTTCACTTAAGCATACAATACTAGATAAAACCTTCTAAAATTGGATTAAGACAAATGTTTTAATAAACTGACTGAACTAAATATCTTCAGGCGTACCAAGATATAATTACAACTATAAATTCGGTCGAAGCATATTAGTGTTTTAGGTATAAAGCCATAATTTACCTAATGCCTACCTTTATTAAACAAGGCCGGAATATCTTGTACCTTACAGCGTTGAGGTTAATCTAAAAATGCTTGGTGGTGGTAAAAAAAAAATCCTCGTTTCATTAAATTATTATTGCGCTAGGGAATTCTGTTGGTAGAATGTTGGTTTAAAGAAACAAATGAGTTTTAGCAAAGCTTACCTGGTGATCTCGCGAAATTGTGTGTGTAGATGGCTTAGTGCACATTTCGAAATAATATCGTTTTAATTATATTTATTTGAGGAACATTACTACTGCAACTCAATAAAAGTTGATTGGTCTAGAATGTTTATTAGCTTATGGAATCAGGAAATGTACATTTTAATTAAACTCAAAACAAGGCACTTAAATGCTGTGTGTGTCACCTTAGGTGATTTAAAAATAAAACTTGTTGAGTACAAATATTCGAAATTAAAGTGTTTGTTTTTTCTTATATTAAGAGCAGTACTAAGGACTCGGTATTATATCAATTTATTTTAATTTTCATTTCAACCTACGTATAAGAGATCCCTTTTTTGAAGTATTTCTTCCCCATACTAGTTACTTTTTATAAAAAAAATATCATTGTACCATCATAAAAAAAATGGTACAAACCAACTTCAGTCGTGTTCATACGAGCAGAAGGGCAAACTAATCATGCTAACAAAGGGCCCATCGATCCTTATTAGGGCACAGGCTTCCGCGTCATTACTTGACCATCCATCAGGCGCCCACCGGGATGGAGTTCCACGCAATTGCCCAAACCACGTGGGTCTGACGCGTCCATCCGTTGAATAGGTCCGGCTTCGAAGGTTTTTGGGAGGGCAGAGTATTACATGTATCAAAACATATAATATTAATAAATGTTTATTTCATAAAAACACAGTACAGAAAATTATTTGAAATGCTCTCACATAAGGTTACCCTGTGTCATGAGAGGCAGGCTCTTTATAACAGTTTAGCACAATGTTTGTTTTTTTTATTACAAAAGTTGTCTAAGCGCAGTTGTGCATGCATACATAAACGCTCGTGCAGTCATGCATTTGCGTGTGTGTGGGTGTGGGAGAGAGAATGTGTGTGTGTGAGTGAGTGTGTGTGTTTGCGTGTGCGTGTGCGTGTGCGTGCGTAGTGCGTGCGTGCGTGCGTGTGTGTGCGTGTCTGTGTGTACCACATAGGATACCATTAAACAGATGAAGTTAGTAGTGCTACATTACGCGAGGTTCCTGGTAACTAATAGCTTATTTGCATCTAAGTACTAGAATGTGTGAAATTGTATAATATTAAACTTATCTATCACTATGACATATTCTCATCATTTGTAAGTTACTGAAGTTGATACAATGTACAGTACAGTATTGTACCAACACAATTTGAGGCTACCGACGATTTGAAAACCTTCTTTTCGCTAACAGTCGAATTAAGAAGTATAAAAAGTAGAACCCCGGCTCGAAAGACCGGCGACTTACAAAAGTTCACTGGTGTAAGTTGAATGAGGAAAGTGGAGGACCGGTATGCATGGCGCAAAATGGAAGAGACTTAATGGACGCCCCATTTGGTGTTATAAAAAAATGTACATGAGTATGTTTACCCGTTGTTTAGTACCCATAATACAGGGTTTACGCTTAACTTGGGGCTAGATGGCGCTGCGTGAATGTCAGTGGATATTTAGAAGAATTGAGAATGTTACACGGTTTTTGGTTTAAATTATTATGTCGGAGTTATTGATTGTAATGTCCGAGTCGGATCATGACGGAGGGCGAGTAAAAGTTAACCAACATTTATATGAGTTTAATAACAACTATTACGAAGGTCTCCTGATATCGATTAGTTGGGTATACGCGTGATCATTAGCTACAAATGATCATATTTAAACTTTGCCTTAATTTAGTTTGGAGTGTTTAATCTCGAAGGTTTTAACGTGCGGTGTTGTTTTGATTAGCTTTGTAGATAGATATCGCTATTAAAATAAATGGGTTCTCTATAACACAATCCTCAACGACGAATAAATATCAGCAATTTTTCTATCAGTTTGGTGTTCGCTTGTCTGTCTGCCTAGCAACTTATTTTATTAATATAAAATTGTATTTATATATAAAATAACTAAATATTCCCAGATATTCACGCAGAAACATCTGGCTCCGACAGCAGATCTTGCATCATGGGTTCTAAAGTACGCAAACCCGTAGACTTTATTTTTGTAAATACATATAATATATTAGTATACATAGAAACACTCAAATCAATACAAACAGACATTTTCATGGAAACAAATATCTATTATTTGGGGATCGAAGCTGGAACTCTAAGAGTTGGTGATCTCAACCAATACACCACACGGGTCGCCAATACATCTAAAAAGCTACCCCCATAATATTTAAACCTTGCTATAACCTTATTAAATCTCAAACCAAAGTATCACTTGGAGCAGTTTTTCCCTAGCCGGGTCGTCTGTTTGTTTTTATCAATTCACAAACTTGTCTGCAGCGAGCAAGTTTAATTAACAGAAAGTTTTAATGGAACTAATGATCTGCGAAGTGATTCGCCCCTCCGCGCTTCTGTCTCGCACTTTCCCTTTGTCTTTGAAAGTTCCTTAACAAGTGTACTATTAATAAAGTTCGGCTATATTTGTGTAAATACTTCATTTTGAGAATATTTCAGTTTACTAAGTTTAGTTATTGAAGCACTGGTCACTTCTGATTGGTTAGTTTAGAATATTGTTTGTAAATGCAAAAATAGATAAACATATGATTTTCGAAAACATCAATAGATATCTATTGTTTGCGGGACTTTACTTTTAGCTGAGTAGATAGTTTACACTGTCTTTCCTACTTTCACAATATGACTTTAAAAATTAACAGTTTTAAGGAAATTAAAGTAGATAAAATAAATAATAATAAAATGTAGGTAATTCGGAGCTTATTTCTCTTGTGATGATAAAAACATCAATAAATTGCAAGCACACTGTAATGCGACTTTTTAATAATTTTATCTAACCGATGCTAAAAAAAAACATTGAAAAGTTCACATTACCAAAGGAGCGAGATTCCAGCCAGTGCCGAACTGAGCTGTCAGCGCACTGAAAAAAAAGAAAACGCGAAACCGAAACGCAATGAAAACCGCGTCATCCATTTCTAATTAAATCCGTCGCTGTGTACAGTCCAAATTAAAAACCGCCGACGCTCTAATGAGCTGGGGTTTCACTGGAGATGCTGCTAATGAGCCCGCATGTGTGTCCCCGCGTTTACAATAACTTTAATTGTCTGTGCGCAGGGAGGATTTTTTCACGGGAAAAGTTGCTTTGAAGGGCTCTGATGGTTATAAAAAACTAAGAAAGGATTTTGATTATTTCACCTTAAAGAGTATAAAATAGGGGATAAATGTTTGTATGAAACTTTGTCAATTTTAAACGGATTGGGCTCAAACTTTGCATGCATAAGCTACTATGACTTAGGCATCTAGGCAACAGGCCAAACCACTTAAGCGCTTTTTTTCAAGCATCTATTCATATTTTTATTTAAGGATTTTAATTGTTTTTTTACTGTTTTTTTTTTGTATTTTTGACTTGATATCCGTTAAGAAAGGATTTGAAGCAGTGCTCAGCTCCCCCTAAGTGGATAAAATAGAGGATCAAAAATAATACTTTTCAACGCGAGCGAGGCCGTGGACAAAAGCTAGTTGCTAAATAAATATACGCAAATGTAAGCATTCCTTTTGCTTACTGATAAATTATTGTAACTACAAAACATTTGTACACGTTATACCTATGCTGTGTGGCACATTATAGACCTATGCTTAGAATATTGTAATAAAAATTATACGATTTAATATTTTACTTACTTTGTTGTATTTTGCTTAAGCTATTTAAACTAATACTTTGTCAGCTACTTCTCGCAAGAAGGTTTAAAAATTTTTAACTATTAAGTAAGTGATCGACTGTATAATGAATCTAGGAATACGGTCTAAGTTTTGTCTAGACGTTTTTGGAAAGCGTCAACTCACTTATTAATCGCTTTTGAGTTACCAACTTGACAAAGTTACAAAATAATTAAATCGAAACAGCGAACCGAACGAAATAACGTAAATTAATGAAATCAAAGATAAACGTTTACATCAATTACGGTACAAATATTTAACTTTGTCGGAGTCGCGATTAAATCGTGATATTGGAGAATATTTGGAAACTTAACGACGCTAAGTGATTGACAATTTTAATTGGAATTGTAATTGTAGTAATAACATTCCATACATATAAAGTTTGGTTTGGATTGTTGTCTTCCAGTCTGGAGGGTTGAAGTTCGAATCCTACCACGTACAAGTATTTTTCAAATTTTCGAAACTCCGATGCTCTAACGGTGAAGGCAACGATTGTGAGGAAACCTGCGCAAGTCTGCGAAGAAATTCAAAGGTTGTGCGTGAAGTCGACAAACCCGCACTGGAGTAACAGTAGACTTCTCAACCACTCCACCAAATGTGTCATCAAAATTCAATGTCCAATCTACCCACTGTCAGGTGTGTACCACAAATCTTCCAAACCGTCGCATCTCAAACTAGACGTATTCCTGTACGTACGAGGGCACTTCAGTGCGCGACGACACTTACCAGTGACGTCACGTCGCGATGCACCCGAGTGCATGCAAATTGCACCTGCGTGCAGCCGACATCAAACAAAACTATTAATATTCAAACGGTTTTGGAGTTTTGAGATTCCACTACGACACGTGAGCGGTTTCTGAAGACTGCGCTATTATTCTGCCTCTCATACAAAATATTAAAATGTTAGCTACATCATACAACAGTCATGACCCTCTGCTATAGTCACCATACATATTGATAGTAGATGATCTTTGGTATATTACTCTTACCATTAAATTCTGAATCTCACACTACTAAAAAGTCCTGGCTAACTTGCATATTTTCGGAGATATTGCGAAACTGATGCGAACTCTGAAAACGAACGTTTAGACATCTTCAATGTCAAAAATCTATTTTATCAACGTATACCAGCCATGGGGAGATCGAGCCGCAACCCACAGCACGATCCCAAGATCTTAAGATTTTAGCCGAGACCAACAGCATATACTGACCTCTGAAACACAGCGATACAGCCCGCAATGTCCTATAGAAACAAACTGGGACAAATCACACAAAAGTGATTTTCACTATGCATTTTCTACACAAGATCCGAACCCACGACCTGATCTGGCTGCAAAACTCCAGGCACACTAGACCATGGTAGTTTGTCTATTTATAAAATGTTAAATCGCTTCAGATATTCACTCACAATACTTTCAAATTTCATTTGATTCAATTATAAATGTCTCAAAACGAATCATTTTCATTCAGAAGCTTCAAATTCCGTTTTGTTCGAGCAGAGGTCACCTGGAGTCAATAGCAAGTTATCAAAAAGTTTGTAACCAAAAAGCTGCTGAACGGTTGATTAAAAGCGCCGTAATTATTTCAAGCGTTTCGCCGAGTGATTTATGGCGGTTTCTAATTTGCATCAGGTCGACACTATTTGAGGAATTTGTTACCGGCAACCATGGAATTGTTTTAAATTAAGGCCGCATTGAGACTGCGTAATTGATGATGACGGCGCATTGCTAACTTTAAGTCGATGGAGGAGGGCTTTAAATTGAGTAGCTTTTAGCAAAATTTTAATTGGATTTTAAGTGCGGTATGAATGACAAAAATAACTTTCAATACTCACTAAAACAAGCACACTCATAGTTATGTTTTTGGAAATGATGTACCCTAGATACAAATAATAACAGAACATAGAAAAATCAAAAAGTATATTATTTTGTACCCTATTAGCTGGGCCATGCAAGAATTAGTTTTTCTGAAATGACAACAGAGACATATAATGAGGTGGACTCTTATCTAGAAAGTTGGAGACATTTCTGGAATGTTTTGTAAAGATATGAGAACCGTATATAATTTGTACGTCTTCATTAAAACTTAGACATCGAAATTACTAAGAAAGTACCAACTTACCATGAGTGACTAAGGTTTTATATCAAGCCACGCTATAAACACTTGAACTCATAATGCGCCACTTACCTGGAACAAAAAATAGCAATTTCAATATCCTTAAACATACAATCTATACATGTCATATAACTATAGCAAAGGGCCATGCCTGTACATAAAATGAAATAATCTGAAAATCATTTTTAGGCACATAAATCACCGATATAGATCACAAACTTATACATTTTAGTAAGAAATTTTAAACTACCGATAAAAAACGGAAAAGATGAAAGTTAAAGACTCAGATATCCAGCATAAAATGGGCAGACTATTTTTAGAACAATTTTGAATAAAATGAGGTAAACAAGTATCACGAGACAAAGGGATCACCATCTTCACGCTGTGTCCTCCTTTTGATCGAAATGTTGACTTATCAAATTTAACTATCTTATTTAATAATCTTTTATCTCTGACTTTTCCTTTTAATTTTAGTATGTTAACACAACAAAGTGCTCTCGGTACACAACAAAGTTCTTCCAACAACTATCATTTTAATTGAGCCCGGTTTAAATTGAGAGGTCGTAATTGCAGTACGTAGAGGTCGTTTGACCACAGTCGTGCCACCGCCTCGGCTTTCAGGCTTTAAAATACATTACAACTGCTCACTCTGCAGGTGCTCAGTTAAAATGGTAGTTGTTACAGCTTTCAGCTAATGAAATAGTCTCATTGTGAATGTTGAGAGCAGATTGCTAGTTAATACCCACGATGATCCATCTGGTGTTATGGTGGTGACGGCTATTACACCAAGGGTTCCGGATTCGATCCCCGGGTAGTACAAACATTTTTGTGCCTCTTTGAATTGTTCTGGGTGCTTTCTATGTCTAATGTGAACATTCCTGATATCTGGCACATACCAGAATATCTGGTAGCAAGTTGAGAGGAACTTTTTAAATTTTATTCTTAAATTGAAAATATGGAAGAGCAAAACGTCTCCTCCAAGTTCTGATTCCCTTTTCTGGATAGAACACTGCTGCCACCATGGGATGGATCATCCAAATACCAACTGGCTGCTTTGGACTTGATCGAGGGGCGAGCTGAAAGCGGAGGAACAGGATATCTGGCGCAAAATGGGGCAGACCTATGTTCAGCAGTGGTCTGCCATAGGTTGAAGATAGGGGCGAGCTGAGCGGCTTAATGGGGCCCTACTCTTACTGATGCTAAGCTGCTAAGGCCCGAGCATCGTCGTAGAGTGTGCAAATCTACAACGGATTTTTACAGGTTACATTTCAGTGTGTGATTCCACCAGCTCCTTTTTACCATCGAGATACAAGACGCAGGCGAGCGTTTCATCCTTACGTGGTAGAAATTCTACATATCCGCACAACCAGCTATGGTGCCTCGTTTCTAATGCGCACCGCAAAGGAATGGAAGTCGTTGCCTCCTTGGGTGTTCCCCGATCGTTACAACCTGGCCGTCTTCAAAGCAATAGTGAATAGGCTGTTTTTAGACAGGCATGATCCATCCTCAGCCGCATCATTACGTACCATCACATGAGATAGAAGAGAAAAGAAATGAAAATAGTTTTAATTTACTCGAGCGTTCTAAATAAATTGAAGCTTATAAATATAATCCACTTATTTAATTTAATAGACCGAGGCACCATTTTTTCCAAGTATGTGCTTCAATAAGAGTTTCCATTAGTAGCAAACAATGAACCATCTCAGACATCTCTTATACCAGATGTCAATTTGAAAGAAATTCAATTATTCCAAGAGATTCCAATAGAAATTTAAGAATTTCTAAGTGTTTTATTATTTATGGAGGTTTGAGCGTTTCCAATAATTGTTGTCAACTTTGGGCCGGCGAAATTGTGAGAAAATTAAATTTGCGGGTCCGTTTATGATGCACGATCACGTTTCTTTTTCTGTTTGGTAATAATTAAAATGTCTTACAAAGGTATTTTTGAATAAGGTAAAACATGAATATATTTTTATAAAAGAGTATTATTCTTTATTATTGTTGGTATGTATTTTATTATTGGCCGTAACTTTATAAGTGGTATTATTTTTTTTGATATTACCATAAATCTAATCACACGATCGGTACACCACGATAGTAAGTTGGAAATGATATTTTGTACATGGCTGGTAGCATAACTGCTGCAAGTTTAGCTGGCCTTAGTTTTGTTCTACGGTTTTAATTTCCTTATTATTGGCATGCAATGTCAAAATGAAAAATGTATGTTTGCAATGTTGTTGCAATGATATCTCAGACGAACCAAACTAAAACTATTCAATGAATCATTAAATTTTAAAATGCTGATTGATTTTCATAAAACTGTGCGAAAGGTTCTGTCATTCATTTAGTAAGAGTACTGTTCAAAACAATGTTATATTGTCAAAATCATAAATAAGTAATAAGATAATAGAATAATTGCTTTCCAATATTTTTTAAATTTCATTTAGTATAAGAATTTATTCAAATAATCCTGTTGCTTAACTAGAGAAAAGTTTAACAAAATAATAATTTAAATAATATTTTATTAAAATTTCTGATAAACACCTTCATATATTTTGCCGATCCAAAATGTGGTAACGATTTTATTCCAACCGATCGGATCGCTTGAATAAAAAGGCATATTATTTATTTTCTCTATCTTCTCTGTCTTCATTAAGTTCTTTGTTTGTGGATGACTTAAAATTATCCGCTGAAATTAATTTCAGCGCGAATTATACGTAAACTTATTTCAATTGATAAAACAGTATTAAACGTTTACTAACACACCACGACTATAATATGTTTTATTTTTATCACAGTTAAAAAAAATGCCAAATGATCATTTTATTTTTAATGAAGTTGCAAAATCATTAATTGATACGTTAACCTCAGTAATTGTTTTTATTATAACGAAGCGATTTGTACTTATATTTCCAAAATATTTCTGCGATGAAAACGCATTACGGCTCATCATTAGCGAACGATAAAGAAAATGAAGAAGATTTCCTCGATATCATTGATGCTTTGATGGCAGATAATGTTTTCGGAAATGAGTTAACGTCATTACGGCAAAATCTCATTCTTATTCGTTCATTTGTCTATATCATTTTAGAAGTTCATTTGTAATATTCGGTATCAGTACTTATTATAATAATCTAGTGTGGTGTGGTGGGATACGGTCCAATCTACGTAAAGCTATGCTGTGCGGCAAGGCCTGGGCCCTGCAGTGGACCATTATTGGCTGATGATGATGATGATAATAATTACCATAAGTGCTTACGCTATAAAAAATAACTATTCAATGTTACGAAATTGAATTTTTTTATATGTGTCTGCTTAGTTACTGCAACTACAGGTAATTATTCACGTTTAAATAAGCGAGGGATCATTACAAGATTTATGATTGACTAGACATTAGTTTCAGCCCGAAAGTATACTGCCTTAAGACATGTTCTGATAAACGATTTATCAATGATTGTTGTAAAGTGGAACCGAACGCGATAAAGGTCATGTAATGATGATGATGAAATTACTGATCACCGTAACTTGTTCAATGTTCAGCAAAATGCAATAAGCTTAGGTTATTTTAGAATACAAAGAGCAGTATTTGGTTTCTTGGAACCTAAACTGAATCAAATTTGATCTTACATAAATAAAACAATTATCGAAATCATTAATACGTTATTATTTCTATTCTATCGCTTATTCCCAAGAAACCGTTTCCTCCGTCGCTGCCAAAGCTCAGAGGTCAGATTAAACAAACTCCAATGAAATCGGAAGATCAAGATAAATATTGGTAAGCCATCCGAGTTTGTACTTTAATAAACAGAGCTTGAAAATTAATTAAACTCGTAAACTGCTTTAAGATAAACACGACAGCTTTTGATACCCGCCAAAATATAAATGAAAGATATGGAAACAAATTTTGAGAACAAATTGTCTCAATATACAAAAACGGTAAGGCTTCAGCACCATAGACCACATACATACGCTGCGGCAGGTTATACAGAAGACTAGAGAGTATAACCGCGGCCATTATGCTTGGCGTTTGTGGACTATGAGAAAGCCTTTGATTCGATGGAGACTTGGGCTGTGCTTCAGGCCCTCCAACGGTGCCATATTGACTTTCGCTATATCGAAGTATTGAGATGTCTGTACGAGAGCGCTACTATGTCAGTCTGTGTACATGAAGAGCTTACAAAACCTATCCAATTGCACCGAGGAGTGAGACAGGGAGACGTTATATGTATCTCCGAAACTGTTCACAGCTGCGTTGGAAGATATGTTTAAGCTGCTCGATTGGAAAGGACTTGGCATCAACGTAAATGGCGAGTACATCACTCATCTTCGATTTGTTGATGATATAGTAGTCATGGCGGAATCCATGGAGGATTTAAGCACTATGCTCGAAACCCTAGACAGAGCTTCTCAACAGGTGGGTCTTAAAATGAACATGGATAAGACGAAAGTCATGTCTAATACCCATGTCGTACCTATACCAATATTAGTTGGAAGTTCTGTCCTCGAAGTTGTAGACGAATATGTGTACCTGGGACAGGTAGTCCAAAGGGGTAGGTCCAATTTCGAGAAGGAGGTTTCTCGTCGAATCCAATTAGGGTGGGCAGCGATTAACGTCTACGTTAAGCAATGGATGTTGTCCATCTATTGCTTAACGTAGACCTCTTCTAATGACTTCTACGCGGACCGCTGCCCACTTACCACCCGCCGTCATAACCAGGTCATCAGACCATGTCGGGGTCGGCCTATGCTTTGTTTCCCGTTATGTGGACGCCACTCGAAAACCTTTCATCCCCATCGGCCATAGGTCCGCACTGCGCCCTGCCCAATGCCACTTCAACTTACTGATCATGTAGGCTATGTCGGTCACCCTTGTTGTCCGACGGATATCCTCGTTCCCTATCTTATCGCATAGGGAACGCCTAACATAGGTTAGCGTCTGGAACTCTGGATCAAGGGCGATATTATGTGTTTAGAGACTATCAAGTTTTAGTACCTGTTTGATATTATTTGATACGTAAATAACAATATTTAGAAGCTCAATTAAAATATGTACCTCGACGAGCAATCAAATAACATGAAAAGAAATTGGCCAAACATTCTGACGTCAGCTTGTCTGGACCACTTTTTTGTCACATGGAGCCCATAAATAAATAAATAAATATCCACTGACATTCACACAGCGCTATCTAGCCCCAAGTTAAGCGTGAAGCCTGTATTATGGGTACTAAACAACGGATAAACATACTTATTTACTTTTGGAAATACATATATATTATATATAGAAAACACCCAGACCACTACAAACAGACATGTTCATGCACACAAATGTTTGTACTGCCCGGGGATCGAACCCGGAACCCTTGATGTTGCAGTCGACTTCTCAACCGCAACACCAAATGGGTCGACAATATATCTTAAATATTTCACATAGCACGTTGAGCAACCTTAAGCCTATGAAAGTACTCTGTGCAATACCGTAATTACATCCTGGAAGTTCCCCCGCCGACACCAACACCGATCGTTGTGGATACCTCAACCTTGTTATAAGTTGTTCGAACTCTAATAGAACTAACTTCTTCCATCAAAGAAACACATTAGGCGAACGCTGTCCACATTTGTGTAACCTTTAATACTTAATTTGAAAAAACTTCTTTAAATGATGCCACTATTTAAGCGGAACAGTAAGAGGAATAGTCACTTTATATAGTAACTGTTTTTCTTCAACACTGCTCTGTCATGGCCAGGCGGGTCCGTTACCATCAGGCGTTATGATAACTATAACAACAAATTAATTATAACATTAAAAGTATTTCTCATACATCATCATCAGCTCATTAAACGTCCCCATAGAGGGGCACGAGCCTACTCGTAAAGCATTTTTAGGCCTTAGTCGTCCACGCGGGCCCAGTGTGGGCTCGACGACTTCACGCACAACCTTAGAATCTCGTCGCAAGCGTGCGCAGGTTTCTATACGATGTTTTCCTTCACAGTAACAGCTTCGGATAACGTACATATCATTTCGAAAATCCAAAAACACATCAGTACGTGGCGGGATTTAATCCTCAGCCCTCCCGGTAGAAGGGCAACAGTCCACACCATTAAGCCACGACGCTCACACTTCAATAGTGTGAGCGTCGGTGGCTACCGAAGTTCATTATTCCTGTCTCGTAAATAAATTGTAAACACTATTTTTAAGATAAAATGTTACGCTGAAAAGAAATCTATTCGAATCGTACCCAGAACCATTGATGTACCTCGAGTATATTCAGAACCACCGTACCAAATCTGTTGGTTAAAATAAATTAAATCTATTACCCTCGCCAAGTCCGTTGTATTCCGTTTAATCTTAAATTGACTCGCTAAGCCAAGCTTCATTTAACAACCTAATTTACCGTCTGCCAAATTCTATCATTGAAATAATTTTGTTATAACGTAGCCGCTTCGTAATCATGGTCCTCGGATAAACACAAAATATTATATTTATGAAAATGTTTAATGGCGTAACTTAAGGTAAGTTAACATAAGTTAACTTAACTTAACGTAAGTTTTGTTTTTAAATCTCACTAAGCAATGAAAAATTAACATAAATGAAAATGAAAAGTGTTTATTCAGTTTCGGTCCTTACAGAACACTTATGAATGTCAAATGAAGCTACCACTGGTTTGGACGGTAGTTTTCTACTGAGAAGATTCCAGCAAGAAACTCAGTAGTTACTCTTTTCAAAAAAACATAAACAGTTTTTTTGTGAACCCTTCTTAAGAGCCTGCGATCGCTTTTGATATATTTTTCACGCTTGGATTGTGGTAGAATCAAATTTGACATTCATAGGTGTTCTCTAGGGACGTAAATTTAATAAATATATTTTGATTTGATTGAAAACAAAATGATATAAAAATGGTCAAAGCTGGTCAAAGAGGTCTTCTTCTATAAAATATCATCGAGCCAAGTTTTATCTACGGACCTAAATTGAATAAATATATTTTGATTGCAAATAAAATGAATGGTCGAAACTAATCGAAGAGGTCTTCCTCAGCAATTTCTATAAAATATCATCGATCCAGTCAGAGCATATTAAAACCGGAACAGCCTCTTGCCTCCCGAAACGGGACTCCCGTCTCATTACTCTTCGTAAGATAACTGAGTGACAAGAGACTGAGCCACCGTTACATGGAACCTTGTAATTTGCTTGGGACACGGCTCTGAGATGCCTCCATAAATATTTGTGACGTCGAGGATAGCTGGTTTGACAGATTACAATAATATGAGGATGTACTTCTATTGGATATTTTTAAATTGACTAGCCTTGTGCCCACAGACATCAGAATATACATTAGACTGGACATGCCGCCAAGTTTATAGGCAGTCCCAGTGTCGCAATTTCTTTTCGATTCTTACCTGTGAAAATTATTATATTTCTGGTAAATTTACTGATTCATTGCGTTGATGGTATTGTTACGAATTGACGTAGTTATAATGTCATTAAATATGGCGGCTAATATGTGACGTCAGTCCACAGACAGTCCATAGAGTATGACATGCGAATTGTCAAATAGCAAAGAGTCTAGTATGTTCTAGATAATTCGCGAACTATGTAGAATGACGTCGACGCTTCGAGCTCAGCGGCCGGACAGGTATATAAGGCGGGCCGACGGGTGCGCCGGCAGTCTTGTGTTCTACTCAAGAGCGAACGAAGAGCGAAATACCTGCGACTACAAGGAAGAAGCGAGTGATACAGCGATATCTAAGGGATCGTCGAGTGTGATATAACAGTGTGAAGAGTTAACGTGTGATTATTACGTGTGTGTGCGGAAAGTGTTGTGTTATAGTGTGCAGTGTTAATTACGGATTTTAGTGCGTGCGTTAATTGATTAATTAGTACGAGTGTAAGTGTAATTAGTGTTGTGTGTGATTAATATTGGTTAATTAATAAAGTGTGTTACCGTGTTATTCTTCGTGTTTGGCAATAATTTATCCGAACCCCAGCTCGTAACATTTGGTGTCAGAAGTGGGATAAATTATGCCTGTGCTACCGAAGGAAGATACGGACGTTGTTCGTACTAGAAGCCAGCGACAAGCCGCTATGGACAGGAGCCGGTTTGAAGAGTCGCCATCATCGGGCAGCCCAGCGACTGCAACAGAAGGTGTGCCGGGACCATCTACGGCCTCTGCAGCGTCCACTTTCGATATGGCTGCATTGATGGCGTTGCTACAGGAACAAGCTCGCCGTCAGGAGGAACAAGCTCGACAGTTACAAGCGCAACTCCAAGCCGATAAGGAGGAACAGGCTCGTCGGCAGGAGGAACAGGCTCGCCGACAGGAGGAGCAAGCTCGCCAGTTACAAGCGCAACTCCAAGCCGATAAGGAGGAACAGGCACGTCGACAAGAGGAACAAATGCTCCTTATCAAGGATATCCATAGCAAGTTTGGGAAGGATCTTCAAGAAGTTAAGGAGCAAGTCGGCCATCATGAGAAACAGATTACGGAAGCTTTCAGCGAGATTGCCGACATCAAGAAAGAAGTGAAGGAGCTAAAGATTACCAACGGTAGCCCGCAATCCGTTGGTTGCGCGCCTTCAACAAAAGGCGTTAAAGTGCCGCCATTCGATGGGACAACGTCTTGGTCGGCGTACAATCTACAGTTCGAGGTGGTTAAGGAAACAAACTCGTGGTCGGAATCCCAAGCTTTGACAGCGCTAACACTGGGCCTACGGGGCGAAGCGTTGTCGGTGCTTGAAACTCTTGGCAAAGATGTGACATATGGGCAGTTGGTGCAAGCACTGGAATCCAGGTTTGGTGATGCTCATTTGGAACATGTGTTTCGCGCGCAGCTTAAAGAACGGGTCCAGCGCGTTGGTGAGAATTTACAACAGTGGGGATTGGAAATCGAGAAGCTTGTTCGTAAAGCATATCGAACAGAGCCCATACTATCCCAGAAGATGTTGGTGCAGGCCTTTGTGGATGGCATCCGGGATTTGGAGGTGAGGGCAGCTGTGCGACTTGGACATCATGCTACGCTAAAGGACGCTTTGGCCCATGCGTTGGAAGTGGAAGCCGTACGTCAAGATCAAAGAACCCACCGCATCAGGGAAGTTGTTGAAACGGCTGAGTGTGAACCTTTGCGGAGATTTATCCCTAGATGTTATTCATGTGGGCTCAAAGGCCATCTCCGCTTGAACTGCCGCAAACAAATTAGCGCTAGGCGGACTGAGGATCATGAAGAAAGGGCGGCAAATACAACTGCCCAACATCAACAGGGAAACGAATAAGTGCCAGGACCGTGGGGCGGGTGCTGGCTGGTGTTCGTCGAGCCCCGAAGATTTCGATTCGCCAAGCTCAAGACGGGAACAGCCTGATAATAAGAGGTGAAATCAACGGGATATCGTGCAGGCTAACGTTGGATACTGGTGCTTCACGTACGGTCGTCAGTTCTCAATTAGCAAATCGTCTTCTTGGGGGCAACAGCGGGAACTTCGACCATCTTCAACTGGTAACAGCTACTGGTCAGCATCTGCCCGTACATGGCTGTAGAAATGTGGAGTTCAGGTTAGGCAACAACGTGTATGGACATCGAGTCATTATAGCAGATATCGTCGATGATTGCATATTGGGCCTAGATTTTATGCGAAATCATGACTGCAAGATCGACGTTAATGAAGGTGTTATGAAATGTGGCACAGAAGAACTGATGATGGAAGGTGCTTCATCAGGAAATGTGTACTGCTTACGAAGAACAGTGCTTTTACCCAGGTCCGAAACTATAGTTCCAGTACGTCTTCCACATTATTCTGGCAAAGAACATCGTTGTGTGCTTATAGAAAGTTCAAATCATTTAACACCGTGGAAGATGGCACGAAGTCTTGTGAAATTTAGTAAAGTTGCAGCGGTACGTGTATTAAACCTTTCCGCTGAGGAACAAGTAATTAAGAAGGGTACCATCATGGGCACTTGTGACGGAGTAGCGTGGCTGCGTCGATGTGAAGATCTACCCAGCTCTGGCAAAAGACCCGACCCAGGCATTGATGTCTCTACTGTGTTTGAGGAATGTCAACAATACTTGACGAAGGATCAAAGAAGGATGGCCGAAGGATTGTTGGTCAAGTATAGACGTTTTCTCGACAAATGATGCAGATATTGGGAAAACTGGGTTGGTAAGACACAAAATTAATACTGGCAACGAGGCACCGATCCGCCAGCGACCGAGAAGATTACCAGTGGCCCGTGAAAAGGAGGTTGAGGCCATGATCGATGGGATGCTAAAAGATGGCGTCATCGAACCCTCGTCTAGCCCATGGTGTTCACCTGTTGTCCTTGTGAAGAAGAAAGACGGTAGCCTACGGTTTTGCGTAGATTATAGGCGATTAAATGACATTACAAAGAAGGACAGCTACCCGCTTCCGAGAATCGATGACACGCTGGACACGCTGACAGGAATGAAGTGGTTTACCACGTTAGACCTGAAGAGCGGTACTGGCAAGTGGAACTCGATGCCAGGACAAAGAGAAAACTGCCTTCTCAACAGGCAAAGGTTTATGGCAATTTACGGTCATGCCATTCGGTTTGTGCAACGCTCCTGCTACTTTCGAGAGATTAATGGAATTAGTGCTTACTGGCTTGATTGGAGACGCCTGTCTAGTCTATTTAGATGACGTGATTATTGTAGGCCGCACCTTCCAGGAACACCTCAGGAATCTGGAAAAGGTTCTCTTGAAGATAAAAGGAGCTAATTTGAAGCTGAACCCGAAGAAATGCTCATTCTTTCGGCGGGAAGTAACCTTTTTGGGACATGTGGTTTCTCAAGATGGAGTGCGAACAGATCCGGAGAAGATTAAGGCTGTACAAGATTGGCCAGTACCAAAAGACAAGACCCAGGTGAGAGCTTTTCTTGGACTGTGCTCTTACTATCGCCGCTTTGTCAAGAATTTTGCCGATATTGCCAGACCATTGCACAAGCTAACGGAGGAGAAACGAACTTTCCGTTGGGATGAACAATGTGAAATCGCATTCCACGAGTTGAAGAAACATCTTTGTGATGCACCGATTTTAGGTTACCCTGATACAAAGAATGAATTCATCGTCGACACAGATGCCAGTAATGCTGGAATTGGTGGTGTATTATCGCAACGGAAAGGAGAGCATGAAGTTGTGATTGCCTACTTTAGTAAGGCCTTATCCAAACCAGAGAGAAATTACTGTGTCACCAGAAGGGAGCTTCTTGCTGTGGTTAAGACTTTACAGCACTTTAATAAATATTTGTTAGGGCGTAAGTTCCGTCTACGCACTGATCATGCTGCATTAAAATGGCTTTTACAGTTTAAGAATCCTGAAGGACAGGTGGCCAGATGGATTGAATTACTTCAAGAGTTTGACTTTGTGATAGAACATCGAAGCGGAAAGTCACATGGTAACGCCGACGCGCTCTCAAGAAGACCTTGTTCCGAGGATTGCAAGCACTGTGTTCGGCAAGAAGCCAAAGAAGAAGTTCCCATTCGAGTGATCAAAACAAACATAAGCGATGAATGGAGGTCAACATTACGACAGGCGCAGAAGGATGACAGGGACATAAAGCCCATCTTCGAGTGGATTGAAGCTAGCACTCCTCGGCCCAACTGGAGTACTGTCGCCTCTATGAGCTCTGTCACGAAGAGTTATTGGGCACAATGGAATAGTTTGCTCATCCAAGATGGCGTCCTTTGCCGAAAATGGGAAAGTACTCGCGGTGATAACTGTCATCTACAAATGGTGGTTCCGAAAAGTAAAGTACCGGAAGTATTGCAGCTATATCACAATGGATGTTCCGGCGGCCATTTGGGAGTAAAAAGGACTTTACTGAGAATTCGTGAAAGATTTTATTGGATTCACTGTCGGGCTGATGTTGAAGATTGGTGTCGCAAATGTACTAGCTGCGCTGCTGTAAAGGGACCACATACACGCAGCCGAGGTGCGATGCAATTATACAATGTGGGAGCTCCATGGGAACGTATAGCATTAGATGTGGCGGGGCCGTTTCCCGTCAGTGAGAGCGGCAACAAATACTTCATGGTTGTCATGGATTATTTCACGAAGTGGCCTGAAGTTTTCGCGATACCTAATCAAGAAGCTACTACAGTTGCCGACAAGCTCGTTCAAGAAGTCTTTTGTCGGTTCGGGGTACCCTTAGAAATCCACACCGACCAGGGAAGAAACTTTGAATCGCAAGTTTTTCAGGAGACTTGTCGTGTAATGGGTGCCCACAAGACACGAACAACTTCTTATCACCCACAATCGGATGGAATGGTAGAGCGTTTTAACCAAACGCTTGAGAGATACTTGGCGAAAGTTGTAGATAGCAGACAGAAGGATTGGGATAAGCATATACAGCCATTTCTCTTGTCTTACCGAAGCGCTATCCATGAAAGCACATCCGTAACCCCAGCATTTGCAAATTTCGGTCGAGAACTAAGGTTGCCTGCTGACCTTATTACTGGAATACCTCCTGATACACCTCGTAGTATAACGGAGTACGTAAGTGATTTAAGAGATAAGATGAATGACGTTTATGAGCATGTTCGACAGTCAAGTCAGCAGTCATCAGAAAGGACCAAAACACGTTACGATCGCAACGTAAACAATCAAGGTTTTGAAGAAGGTTCATTGGTATGGCTACATAACCCACTTCGAAGCAAAGGAAAGTCTCCCAAACTTCAAGCTAAATGGGATGGACCGTACCAAGTTATAACCAAAATTAACGACGTCACGTACCGTATACGCAAGCACCCACGAGGAGCATCCAAGATTGTTCATGTGGATCGATTAGCGCGTTTCTATGGAGATAATGCTCGGGACGAGCATTTCTTGGAAGGGGCAGTGTTACGAATTGACGTATTAAAATGTCATTAAATATGGCGGCTAATATGTGACGTCAGTCCACAGACAGTCCATAGAGTATGACATGCGAATTGTCAAATAGCAAAGAGTCTAGTATGTTCTAGATAATTCGCGAACTATGTAGAATGACGTCGACGCTTCGAGCTCAGCGGCCGGACAGGTATATAAGGCGGGCCGACGGGTGCGCCGGAGTCTTGTGTTCTACTCAAGAGCGAACGAAGAGCGAAATACCTGCGACTACAAGGAAGAAGCGAGTGATACAGCGATATCTAAGGGATCGTCGAGTGTGATATAACAGTGTGAAGAGTTAACGTGTGATTATTACGTGTGTGTGCGGAAAGTGTTGTGTTATAGTGTGCAGTGTTAATTACGGATTTTAGTGCGTGCGTTAATTGATTAATTAGTACGAGTGTAAGTGTAATTAGTGTTGTGTGTGATTAATATTGGTTAATTAATAAAGTGTGTTACCGTGTTATTCTTCGTGTTTGGCAATAATTTATCCGAAACTCCCAGCTCGTAACAGTATGTTACAATTGCACAGGATGGCATTTTGGAAAAAAACGGTAATTTCTTCTAATATTCGTGCGTCTTGACTCGTCTCACAGAGCTAAACTGGTAGCCAGTGTATGCTCGTTGAGCTAACAGTTGTCGCACTTTAAACGCGGCTTGCCCCATCTCCTGTATTGGGAAATCTGTGGTCGGTTTGATCACCTGATGGTAAGTGATACGCATGCCCATAATATTAGCAGTATAAAAAGAAGGCAATCATCATCAACAACTCATTATATGTCCCCACCGAGGGGCACGAGCCTAACCGTATACGATATATAGTCCTTAGTCGTCCACGCGGACCCAGTGCTGATTGACCAACTACATGCTCAACCTTTGAATCTCTTCGCAGGCGTGCGCAGGTTTCCTCTTGATGTTTTCCTTCACTGTAAGAGCATCAGATAAACGTATATATAATTTTAAAAATTCGAAAATTGATTAGTACGTGGTGGGCTTTGAACCCGCACCTTGATCGGCAACAGTCCACACCAAATGAGCTACCAACGCTCTGAAACGAAATGAAAGAAATCAATAATAACATTTATGTGTGAATCTGGGGGCACGGCAGTGCCCCCGCCAAGTCGAGCGCGAAGCAAAACACTGCCGTACCATCCTTTACAGGATCCATTTCGCCGCATTTTCAGGCCCCGATTTGAGAACCTTTGGATAATACCAGAGCACTGAAATTTTTTTGGTGCAATGGTGTCATGAAGCACCTAGTTTTGTATCCTTGTGTACTCTTCAACGGCCAAGTCACACAACATCAACCATAATAATTAATTAATTGCAGTAAGGAACCTTAGACTTGGCACGTCTTTGTCTTGATTTTATTACTTTTTAGAGATAATCAAGCAGCTCCATCGAGACTTGGCTAGATTTTTTACAGAATGTTTTTGGTGGGATGTGTGTCAGTCACACAAAATTTATCTGATATTATATAACATTTTGTTCTCTTTGTTAGTGATTGCTCTATCACCGAACTTCTCAGTTGATATTATATCATCTAAAACCGGTGTAATATTCGACGTCACTAATTGCTTTCTAGTAACACAATATTCCGACGTTCTACGCGGGCCATTGCTCTCTATACATTTAACGTACATGTATTGTATGCGTAGGTATATAATATAATACATTTGTTATATTATGTATATATATACACGTGTACAAATAATATTACACGAAGCTTACTCGTCTCTATGTATGATGTTAATAAGTTAATTACTGTTCAAACATGAAGGATTTACTGTTATAAATTCTTTTTGATAACTAGTTGTTCCCCGCGATATTACCTGCGTTATAAGCAATGATGTAAAAAAGTATGGATTCGTGATATGTTCACAAAACAATCGGAAAAAGTGTTCTGAATGCAGTGACAGCACACATACACATATTTCGATTTTCGAACACAATTACCTAAACAAAAGATTCCTAACTGTACTCTCTTCGGCGATTCGTTTTTGAGGCACGGATGGCGTATCTACCTTCATTTATACAGAATATCATTGGTAATAAGATAATATATTATTCTCCCGCAGAAAACATAACCTAAAGCACAGACATCCGAATATACATTAGACCGGACAAGCCGCCAAGTTTATAGAAGAAAGAAGAAGAAAGAAAGAAAACTATTTATTGACCTTTACAATAAAAAACATAGTCGAGAAAAAACATTACATATACTACGCACATATTTTTTAAAATAGACTATAAACACACAGAAAAAAAAAGGTCAAAGGTTCCGTCTCAGCTTAAGCCATTGCGACGCTATAAATGAAGCGTCCAATAGCGCCGATTCTGACGGAACCCAGTGAATAAATGCGTCACACAATCAGGACATTAAATAAATTTATAATTAGTTTAGCACTTGTTAAAACATGTACAAAAAAGTTAAATTACATTAAATTAATTAAAATAAAAAATACAAGTGGGTGAATCGGAACGTTATTGAGTTTACAATTTACTCTATGGTAATGACATTTGACACATTGACAATAAACAAACAAATTAGACTACATAAATCAGGAAGGATTATAACAATTTTTACAACGAGTACTAACAGTAAAAGAACAAAAGTAAGACGAAAAGGATTTAACAGGCATACAGACAGAGACAAACTAAAATTGTATGGCAAGATGGTGTTGGGGTGACCAAAACTTCGTGCCGCAGCGTGAGAACCCCGACGGTAAGCAACCAATGCGTCGTTGACCATAAAAGATATCTTTTGACGTGTTTTCGAAAGTATTATATNATCTTTTGACGTGTTTTCGGAAAGTATTATATGTTTTTAGATCACGCAGCGGCGGTGGCAGGTCATTCCAACATCGCGAGGCAGCAAACCTAAACGAGCCTCGGAAAATGACAGTGCGATGTTTTATAGTCAGAAATGTGTGCGTACACCTTCTTTTTGGAAACTTGCACTGGTCTTGAGCCCACACGAGTTTTTCGTGTAGATAGCGTGGAGTCCCCGTCTTTATGATGCCGTACAGAAGAGTGGCCAAATGAAATTTCCTGCGGGCTTCCATTTTGATCACATTCGCTGCATTAAGAAAAGGGGTGACATGTGATCGTGGCGGTATCACAAAACAGAAGCGCGCGCAAGCGTTCTGTATACGTTGCACTAGCTTTGAGGTTTTTTTAAGGAGACATGGCCCATACACTACATCACAGTAATTTAGCTTAGAAAGAATCAGTGAGTCACACAAAAGTATTCTCAACTGCTCACTCAAGTAGGGTTGGTATTTATAAAGCAACTTGAGTCTATAAAAGCAATTGCGTGAACAAGCTACAATGTGGCTTTCAAAATTCAAATGGCAGTCCAGAAGGAGCCCCAGATTTCTAGCTTCAAGGACACGCATAATAATTTCACCATTTAATTTTATGTCCAGAGATTGATTATCAAATCTTTGGACGTTTCTCTTGCTACCTACCAGCATCATTTTTGATTTTTTGGCATTAAGTGTTAGGCAGTTAGACTTACACCAAGCTGAAATTTGTTCCAAGTCCTCATTCATCCTTGAGACTGCTGCCTTATATTCAGCAGGCTTAAATGATATGTACAGTTGTAGGTCATCTGCATATAGATGGTGTTCACAGTGTGAAATGCTGCCAACTATATCAGCACTGTACAAAATGTATAGGATCGGGCCTAGTATTGAGCCCTGCGGAACTCCGTGCCCAACAACATGCGATGCCGACCGTACTTTAGCACCATCTGCCTTGGTAAGTTCAACATACTGCTTCCGGTGCTGCAGGTAACTGTGAAACCACTTCACAGTGTGGGGATCAATACCGTAATACGTCATTTTAGCTAAGAGTAATGTTGTATTTATGCAGTCAAATGCACGGGAGAAGTCGAGCAGCAAAAGCATGCTGAGCTGGCCCCCATCCTGTGCCTCCAGAAGGCCATCCACCACATCGGCCAGAGCAGTTGCTGTGCCATGTCCTCTTCGAAACCCTGATTGACGTTTTGGCAAAATGTTGTTGTCTTCAAGATACTTGGTGAGCTGTATGCATATTATTTTCTCTAGTATCTTGGATAGGCATGGCAGAAGACTTATAGGTCGGAGGTCATTCAAAGTTACAGGGTGGCTTACCTTTGGCAGTGGCCTCACAACCGCTACTTTCCAGCTTTCAGGAAAAGTGGCCTCTCTTATTGATTGGTTTATTATGTGGGTGATGGCTGTCAGTGACTGCGGTAAAGTCAACACCAGCATATCCAAAGCTATCCCATCATCACCCCGCGCATTTGATTTGAGGCTCTTTATGGCTTGTAGGACTGTATCTTCTGTGGCTGGTTGTAATGTAAATGTTGCTGAATTATACTTATGATGAACATAATATGTTAGTTGGGATAGGGTCACTTCTTCTTGTACAGGTATATTCAAAAAATGGCTATTAATGAGGTCAGGGTTGTCAAAATGTGATGGTAACTCAGTACCATATTTTTTGTTCGGAGCCACATGTTCTTTAAGATTTCGCCATAGTTTTTTGGAATTACTGATGTTGTTATTTATTTCCTTACTAAAGTAACATCTCTTTTCACATTCGACAGCCCTATTCACTATAATTTCATATTTTTATAAGACTCTTTAGCAGTTGCTGTTCCCTTTAATTTATATTCCTTGTGACAGTTGTCTCTAATTTATTATTTTTTTTGTATTACATAGCATATTAACATAACATTATTATTGTATTAACATAGCCTTATTAGCTGACCCCAATATTTTAACTTTCTGAAATTACTTCAACGTTCAATTGGTTTTCAGTGGTTTATAATCTAATGGATTTTGTCAAACTATTATTGAAACAAAATTTATTTATTTTAAAGGTGTTTAAAGCTATTTTTTTTACTTTCAATTTGTGTTGACATCGACTATAAAAAAATAAACTTCGAATATGTGCAAATCAAACCAAGGAGTTATTAAAAGCGTTTCGGAACCTTATAATGAATAAGAAAATAATAATGACCTTAAGTGTCTACCGAAGATCGATTGTGTATGGTTTAACTTGCTATGTTATAAGTTTTTTTATTTCAGACGGAACGTTTCTGAATTCCGCGCTAAACTCAAGTGGTTGCCAATACGTCATCGAAGAAACGCTCACATTGTCTCTCTCCTTTACACAATCCCCTTTCATTCCTCCTCTCCTGCTTACTTGAAGCGTCGTTTTGTGTTTCTCTGTGACACACATGGTCGTTCATTGAGATCGTCTGATGTCCTGAAACTGAATACGCCACTGCATTCCACGAATTTTTTTGATAGGTCTTTTACAATCCAAGCAGTTCGCTTGTGGAGTGCATTGCCAGTTGCTATCCGGAAAGGTAGACACCTAACCGCTTTCAAAGGTATGGTAACATCGCACTATTTATCGTTAATTTAATTGATTTCTTCTTTTAATTTTATCTCATCATTAATATTATATTTTTCTGTTTTGTATTCATTTAATTATGTTTATGGTAGCATATATGTATTTATAAATAAATGTGTATGTTTATTTGTATTATATTTTTATTTAGATTCAACAATTATTTCTTGTATTGTGTAAATAATTCAATTTGTGCAATGAACCGCCTTCCTTCTCTTTTATAATAGTCCTTAATTATATGGTTGCCTGGCAGAGATTGCTTATTAGCAATGAGGCCGCCATTTGTACTTTTTATGTTTAATTATTATTAATGTACTCTAAATGGTTACATATCTTGGAATTGTACAATAAAGAATTTTCTATTCTATTCTATTTCGTACGTTACAATCGGGCACACAATTCACCTGATGGTAAGTGATATCACCACTGAACATTCGTTATACCGAAGAAGTAACAAGTACTGAAAGGGCTCAGGCTCAGGAAACGTAATATGGGGAGGAGAATGGGGAATGTTGAGCGCTAATCTTACTCGCTAAACGTTTTATACGCATGTTTTCTGAGAGGCCAGGATATTACTCCAGTCAAGCCACCCAATTCGTAAAATTGATAACTTTAATAAAATACTGTTTGTTTAATAAGTAAGATTATTATAGGACTGGCATGTACTCAAGAATAAAAGTCTGAAATAAAGTGAAAAAAAAAACAGTTAAATTGAATCCCGAGCATGAGCCTTTCAGTTTCCACTGCTAATATACTAAGACTTAGTCTTAACTGGGCCTGATCGTGGCTCTTTTAGTATATTTGTTGCATAAGTCTATCGTAAGCTATATAACCTGAAATATCCATTGTTTTACCTCCTACGTAATTCCTTTAGTTCCTGCTCAAATCAAATTAACCCACTTGGACCGACCAACCCAAAAATGGGTTGCAAAATCTGAACTCAGTCGGCATGCCATGATTGGCAATATTCACTACTAAATCTATATATAGCCTAATATATAGCATATAAAGGAAATTACAAAGCTAAAGTTCCACGGATAAAAGCTAACTGCGAAATAACAAAACAATCCAAAATTATGGCGTGTTTACATTATCGCGTTGGTAAAACTTACTTTCATAAGTATTGTGTTGAAGGTTATTATTAGTTTCAGGGTTGTTATTTGAATAGGAAATACGAATATTGGGCTTATCGTTTAGTAATAATAAAGTTTAGTATTCCTAATCTAAGATAAGTATATTTAACTTAATCTGTAACGATAAATGCTGGGTAAGGCCTTCTCGAAATATTTGTACTGCTACGATGATATATACTTTACTACCCCGAGACGGCAAAGTTACCTCTGTCAAACCAAGTTTAGCTCACTATGACTAACCACTTACTTACTTGGTGACCTCTTCTCGAAACACAAATCTTAGGTAGCACTGCCATTCAGAGCAATAAATTAGCACTACGATGAATGAATATCTAGACGAATTTGTAATTGTACCTCCAACTAATATCTCTAAGTGAAACTAGCAAACCAGGGTCTGTAAATAGAATTTTACGCTATACGTGTATGTACATTACAGTATATGTTGGGAATACAACTCCCGCTCACAAAAATATACCGAAATTCCTGTTATCTGCAATTCGACTGTCACTAAATGGAGAACGATATGTATAGAATTAGAATAATAAATTAAATTAAAATCATTTTAATTTGATATGCATATACATACGAGTATTCCTACTTTAAATAATTAAGTTGAACACGTTTTTGTAATAAGCATAATATACTTACGGATTAGGATAATCGTGCTGTATATATGTTTGTGGTGTTACATTATTCTCATAAATCTAATATATAAATAAGAATCATGTCATTCTCTACACATACAGCCCATTCCAGTCAATGCTAACTCGATTACACCCATCCCAGCACAATGGTGCGACAAAGAAACAAAACTGAGAATAAAAACAAGTCCATAACAGTGCGTATAACAAGATTTTCCCCAGAGCCGAGGGATAAAAACAAAGGTCCCAATTTGGGCCAGCGCTCGGTTGACTGATCCACATGGTTATCCTATACACAGAAGCCTGTAACAAAATACGAGTGTTTATATCACTTCAAATCTGCCGGGATCTGCGAAGGTCGGACTAGATAGCGAAACGTAAGTATACTGCCACTGTGTTTCTTTGGCTTCGGATAAACTATGATTTTTCTACAGTTGGAGATATTATATGGGAATTCATATCATATCTTACCTTATTTGACCTCATGGTCTAAATCAAAAAGTAATTTATTTATTATATTGTATTTCACACAATGCCTTTAGCCCCCAGTTAAGCGTGAAGCCTGTTTTATCGGTACTCAACAATGGATAAACAAACTTATATACTTTTTTTGTAAACACATACATTTTACACAAAGAAAACACCCAGACCATTACAAACAGACCTGTTCATGCAGACAAATGTTTGTACTGTCCGGGGGATCGAATACGGAACCGGTTGCAGCCGACCTCTCAACCGCAACACCAAATGGGTCGTCAAATATAATGTATTCATTTATTGAAAACTTTATCTTACTAACTAGCAAATTATAAGAATGGTCGTCATTTATAAACAGCAAAAACAGAAACAGCTACGAAAATGTTCGTATTTAGAAAAATATTTGCTTTCCCGGTTCTAAGGAGCAACCCCCAACATCTGAGTTGAGAGTTAATATCACTTAAAATCCGAACGAACGATCTCAAAGTGTGCAAGGGTAACAAATTGAATTTGTATTGGATATATTGAAATTACCTGGGAGGTAGGGTACATTTATGATTATTTAATGTGATACGTGTTAGAAATTAATAAATCACATATACGAGAGGTAACGGTGCAGTTGTGTTACTTGAGATCTTAGTAAGCACTTCCTATTTTGAAATTTAATTGAAACAAAATATGTTTAAAATAACACCTTTTTTGGGTTCCGTACTTATTATGCATTTTTTATGGAATATAAGAATGTTCAGATGCCCACCGCGGATTTTCTGAGTAACGCATTCAAAAAGTCGATTTTTTCCACCAATAGCATGGGTTATGTTGGCTTTGTGAGTCGCTGTGGTTAGTGCCTTATTTGAATAGACTTGTGATTAAGGAAAATCTACAAGAAATAGCCTAATGAAGACAAATAGACGATTTTGGTGGCCAGATCAAAATCTACAAGTAAATTTAGCCTCGGTGGTTTGCATCACCTCCTTGTGAGATAAATAAATCAATATAAATAAATATCCACTGACATTGACACAGCGCCATCTAGCCCCAAATCAAGCGTGAAGCCTGTATTATGGGAACTAAACAACGGATAAATATACTTATATATTATTTTTTAATAAATACATATTATACATAGAAAACACCCAGACCCAGATTACAAACAGACGTGTTCAAGCACACAAAATTTTTGTACTGCCCAGGGATCGAACCCGGAACCCTTGGTGTTGCAGTCGACGTCTCAACCGCAACACTAAATGAAATGAGATGACAACTAGACCGTAAAACTGAACCTTTTATTTAGTAGGTATTAGCAGTAGGCAACAGGTATTTTGATATATAAACAAGATAATATGAGTATTTTGCACTTCTGTCGTATCGGGTGACGCGGACGGGCGCAAGGCAGTGTTGACGAAAAATAATAACTACCTGTTGTTATAAATTTCCTTAAATACTGCATCTCTCATGGTCAGGTGTATCACTAACCACCAGGTGACCGAACTGACCGTGCCGTTCACTTGTAACATAAAAAAAGAACAAAATTTATTTTAGTCACAAGGGACTACTGAAATGTTTGTTGCTGCCAACAGAATTGCCCAAGCCCAAATTGTTGTTAGTTCAATTTGTGCTTGGACAATCCTGCGAAAATGCACTCAGATTTTCCTGTACTCATAATAAAAGGAATTACGAATTTTATCTGCATTTCACTATTACTTCGGCTCGTATTATGTTTATATTCCGCAAGCGTAAGGACCACAAAACTCGGCAGTAACTCCGCACGAGTTATTTGGATTTGCATGAGAAAATTGTAGCATAGTTCAGAGTCTTTAAATTCGTATTGGTATGGCAGGTTCCTTTTACAATTTCAACAAAAAGGCCATACGCTAAAATTTCAAAGCGGAACACGCTCTTTAAACTTTACTTTGCAACAATTCCTTTATTTATGTTTTTCTAAGTTGTAGCAAGTAATCAAGTCATTTTATTCATTCACAAATGTAGTCTTTCCTAAGAGTGACATTTTAATAGCGTTTTTGATACTTTTATTCATTGCAGTATAATCATCATCATTTCAGGCAAAAAACAATGATAGTGTGTATATATAAATTGAAAATTGAAAAATGCTTTATTCAAATAAATCTTTACAGATACTTTTGAATCGTTAAAACAGTATATAATTTTTTTATTAAATCTAATGACTCTACCACCGGTTCGGAATGCTGCCATCCAACGAGAAAATCCCGGCAAGAAACTCGTGGGTTACTCTTAAAGGTAGATACGCTATCCGTGCCTCAAAAACGAACCGCCAAACATAATACAGTTGTAGGCTCCTTGTTTAGGTAAATGTACGCTCATTCGAAATATGTGTGTGTGCCGTCGCTGCATTCAGAACACTTTCTTCGATTGTTTTGTGAGTATATCACGAATCCATTCTTTTTTCATTGGTAAAAAATGTGTGTGTGTTCCCATACATGGGAACTGAATTGATTTCACCTTCCATCCTAAATAACAAAAAAATATAATTTTCTCTCGCAAAATGAAAACACTTGGCAGAAGACTGGTTGTTGTGACTCCCATTAAAATTAAACAGAAAGGGATCCCAGTATTAGGTCCGAGTTGACATTGAAGCCCCAGGTTGAGATATCAGGCACGACCACCTTTCTCAACCCTCGTCACGGAGCTAAGTAACTTACTTGGAGGGTATGTCCACTTGGTAGCTTAATCGGTTTAATTGACTAAGTATTTTGTGGAGAGATAGTTATATTACGTAGTAGAAAAATACTTCAAACTTTTGAATTACCTACAATTTTAAGGAGTTTAGATTTATGACCCAGGCATAGCGTTTTCTTTCATTATCTTTACATATATTATTATTATTTAGCATAAATCTTTTTGCATGTTAACTGTACTTGACAGATAGTTTTGGAGTTTTATACTATGTATGTCAAAATGTTCTACCTAAATTAGCCTGCAGGTATAAATTTCTGTAAAGAATCTAAAACAGGCTTGTATGCTGAAAGGAAGTAAAAAAGAAATTGAAATATCTTAAAAGGCCTCGAGAAAACAACCCTAAGTCGTACGTTTTATTTTTAAACTACTCATGCCGAGTGCACTAATGCTCACTAGTGCTCAATTAACTTAAAGTGGTAAGACATTTGTCGCACAAGACTATGCTTTGCAATTCTATTAGTGTTTTCCTTGTAAATACTATATAAAAAATCGGTAATATTATCAATTGCACTTTAGAAAAATTGGATGACCAGTTTTAAAAATTCAATACGCTCTCCTAATGTTACAAAGTATACAGGTTTGACAGGACGCTCACCTGATGGTAAGCCAAATAGTACAGGTATTGATTGAGACCAACAACTGATAGACATTTATTATTCTTCATCAATGCCGCACTGCGCTCAACACCCCACACAACAGATGTTAGGAGGTCTCTTATACCTAGTAATTGTACTAGCTACAGTGCTCTCATCCCAAAATACACCCTATACGGGTACGCTCGTGCCCCTCGGTGGGGACGTTTAATCAACTGATGATGATGATTGCAGGTTGAATTACAAAACATATATAGGTAATAAATTAAGGATGTTTTTTTAATTTAACTATGTATGGGCTTATGAAAGGGGCTTTAGTTTATATAAAGGGTTATGGAGTAAAAAACTCATCTGATGTTAAATGCCACTATCGTCCGTGTACATTTGCAATACCAGAGGGCATAATAATGCGCTTGCCATTGATTAGTTTCCAATTCCACGTTATTCGCGTAATTTGGGGCTGTATGGATCTGTGTATGTCTGTTTTCAACCTATTGCAATCCATTGTTATTTGTCTTCAATATTTTGCGCCAGATATCATGGTACCGTCGAGCGTCAGAGGCTCATAAGTGTGGACTGTTGCCTTCTGACCTGGAGGGAGCAGCTTCAAACCTCGCTATACTGGTTTACTCTTTAGTGTATTTGAAGCTTAATAAATATTACATGTGCTATAGCAATCACGAAGGATAATAACAAACAATGGTCATTCTACTTTTATTTGAAATAGTGTACAAATTATAACTTTTTTATGTCATTAGTGAATGAGACAGTCAGTTCGCTTAGGGTTGATAATGAATACCAACAATCATAATGTCAACACTAGTCAGTCAAAACATCAATACCGAAAAATCAACGATTCAAAATCTCAATACTTCATGACGTCAACAGCTAAATAAGGCGTATCACTTACGTAGCTGTGATACGCCGAACAATGAAAGATAATAGAAATGAATTACAGTAGATAGTACTTATTTACTGTCACCCGAAATGACAGATATTAGGTCTCTTCTACCCGGTAATTTACCTAGCTACAATGCCCTCATCCGGAAACACTTACATCATCTGTAGAAGAGTCACCTCATTCTGACTTATTTCGCTGTACCAATCCCTTTATATATGAATTGAGGTGAAGGGAATATTTTGTCTTTAGTGTGTGGATTATATGGGTAATATAAACCAAAAATAACCTTCAATTAAGTCAAACAATGAATATAGTATTTGTAGTTTTTCATTAAAATTTCGGAGGAAAAAGAAAGAGCAACTGTAAGTTGTAACGACCATAAGTCAGTTTATGATTACAAGTGACAGTATCATTCGAATGACGTCACAAAATTGTATAAATCATGCCCTTGAGTGAGACGGGACAAGCTATATGTTTGATTAATTTGATTATCACCAGGACGATGTTATGACACGTCCATGGATTATCACACCACACTGCATAGGGTTCAAAATGAAACACAAGTGTCATGTGTAAATTGAACGTGTAATACATTTATAATATAAAGAGATAAAATTTCACATGTTGTAAATATAAGATATTTCCATACAGCATGACTGCATACACGGTAAACACACAGTATAAACATTTATTTCAAACTACAGCCAGCTGAAATAAATCATGGTTTGTCACTATACACGAATTTCTAAATTAAATACAATATTACTAAATTAATATATTTTAGTTTTACAAACCGATTGTAGGCCATAATTTCGCATCTTCACATACAATTCGTATTTATACAATACAATTATTAAATCAATTTCACTATTATCAAACTTAACATAGACATAGTTATGAGATAACATTTTATTAATGGACATCACAGCAATAACTACAGAAAAAAATATCATTTTTTAGAACAAAGTCTTTGTCCTTTGTGGATTTGGATACTATAAAGCAATAAATCACACTTATAAACATAGAAAATATACACACTTGTAGGTACTTAATTAGCTTAATCATGGTTATATCGTCCTAACACTAAACTCGAAGATGATTCCTAAATAGGAGGCTTTATATATACCAGTATATTCCAAATGTCAATTATTTTTTACATCGGTACACGAATTCTCTTAATTCATTAAATCGCTTTACGATAGTTTATGTAGTAGCTCCGTTACAATACCGGATCCACATATGGCTGTTTTAAATTTAATCGTAACATTTACACGTCAATATAGTACTAAGGATATGCATGTTTGTTTTTTACGCACTTTCTTAATTGACAAACATTAACAACCGAATAATAAAGCCATTTACGTTCAATGAACTTAAGTAATCGAATCGTTCTTTATGGCAACCTAATGTTAAATGGCCTTACAAAAAAATAAAATATTTGCAAGTAACTATGGCCAGTGTATTTTTACAACGATAATATATAAAATCTAACTTACAATAGGACTTAAAGTTTATATAAAGAGTGTATAGCAATTAGGAAGACATCGATAGCCTGCATGAATTTCTTTGTCAATATAGAAAATATAGTAGTTAAATTATCTTCAATTATGCAGTTTTTAATACAATTTAGCTCTACATTAATCTACTCTAAGAAAATTCTAAATCTTCATATTGCAAAACGAATACAAAAAAGGTTTATGTGCGTAAGATATATTTATGTTTTGTTGGATAAACAATCTAAGTAGTTACCTAATTGCAAGGGCACATACATAACTTTGAAAAAATCAATTACTTTCTTATAATAAAATTGTTGGCGCTAAAGATTATGAGAGAAAGAAAGAAAAATATTTATTGATCAAACACGAACACTACACTTACAAAATAATTTAATGCAAAAACTGAACAAGGTTGTATTTAATTAATAAATCCATGCCCTTCATCTTAGTCAAATACAAACTATTCGTTAACGTTTTGTTTACATAGAACTAATAAACCATTTTTCAAATATAAGTCCAATATTTATTAAAAACCTCATTTAGGCCACCATTCACAAAATGATTAGGCCAGACTTGATTAATAAACTAAAGTTTAATGTATTTTATCATTAAAATTAAACGTTAAACCGTTTGTTCCGTTTTGCAATGAGAAGAATCGACGCATGGGCTCACAAATTGAGATTTCAGATTAAATTCTACTGATATGCACATAATAATTTACCTACCTATAGTTTAGTGATTTCCAAACAAATAAACGACGAAATAAGTATTAAGATATATTTCTATAAATTTGAATGCGTAAGAATCATGGCGGTTAGATCTACGATCACAGGCGCGTGCATTAATTCATATATGACTGAATTTAACTAAACGGGACTGAATTATGAATGAAAATTCGCCATGGTTATCAGCTCTATCTTTATGAAGAACATCAACATAATGAAAGCAAGGCGAAATTTTATTTCATAACTTTTAGAACTAAAACGTATCCGATCAGTGTGCATTGAAACAGAGCTTTTGTATATTTATGCACGAATCTTTACTTGTATGTGGCGCATATTGGAATATAGATAGTTATATTGTATCGTGCAGTTTTGTCATGGAAAACTCGATTATGCGTTCAAGTTATCTACAAAGGAACCTCATCTCCCATGCCGGTGCTATCTAAAATGTCTTTTCAGCCCCTCCAGGGCGGCTTCGCAAGGAAGAGAGATAAGATCCGACACGTACCATAGTATACGTCACGTTGTAAATCAATTACGAATCCAATATTAATGTACATGTAAATACACACTTACTTAGTACACCTAAAACGCTTTAAGCATTATATTAACTTCGGTCGAAGCAGTAATAAAAATAAAACAAGTCACTCGCTCGCTTACCTAATTCCTTTATTAACATTAGATGATTATCAATGGCGTGTTTTAACGTTCGCCTATAATTAGTCCAGGTTAACACGCGAAACCCGGACATGATTTGAAAATATATATTTTCATCCGAAATCCTATCAAATATAGAGCTGTTTCTGTTCACGTTTAGCCTCACCATCGCACAACATTTATAAAACGTTAATAAATACTCACTCCTAAACATGATATGTTTTGTTACAGATTACTCCTAAACGTTAGTTAACTAAATGTAATGTAGCAAAGTTCGCGCGCTAGCTCGGTCGACGACGACACGAAATGTTTATGTCATGGCCATATGCTACATCTGACGTTTCATCGATATCTTGCAAACGTTTTAGCTGCATTTTTTTTTGTTCCAGCCAATTTCATTTCTGCTGTTTGTGTTTTGTATTGGCTGTAACTTGATTTTATTATAGGGTTAATGTTAAGATAATTTGATTTGTACTTAAAATATATACCAGTACGTATAAAAAATACGTGAATAGCTAAAAATATAACTCAACTCTGCACTCCGATAAGTAAAATAGATATAATCGATTATAATTACAAATAAAATTAAATGCTCTATTTCAGCTTGAAATTAAAGTATCCACACCTACCAGAATCGAATTTGGCCACAATTACCTCTAGAATGGACTGGGTCACCTAGCATTTTGGATAATGGATGTCAATATTGGGTCTTTCAAAATCCCTAAATTTCTAATTCAGTCTCATAATTGCGCGTACACAAGTTAATTGTTAATGTACAAAGGATTCAATGAGAAGCAAAAAGCTCACCTGAATACGGGGTTAACTGAAGCTTTCCTTTATCAATTAGAATATTTACATTTTTCATACGGCAATGTTTATCCATTGTATTTTGCAATCACAAAAGGCTAGTCCTTTTATAAAAGTAGGTATGTAAAGTGCAGTAGGCCCTAATGTGCAGTAGGCCCTAATGTGCAGCAGTGGACTGTCAAGGGCTGGAAAAGTCGACAAAATTATTTTATTTTCCTATTCGCAATTTTATGGAAAGTTCAAGAACGCGACTGAATATTTTTGATTGTATTCTTACAGACAATTTACTCCAGTTGTATGTTTGATAAGCTATATCATATACTTTTTAAGTTTATGTTTACGAACCTCATATTTTTGAAATATATACCTACCTATTATTTTTATTAATTCATCATAAGAATATATATGTAACTTCAATCATAGCTTGAGACATCCTATTACAGCTTGTTTTAATACATAATAAAAGAATTGCGAAGATTATAAGTCCAAATTCCGCTGCAATTGTAAACTTTTAATAACACTTAATAACACGCCAAGAGCCGTATCTGAACCGATGCAAATGAATTTTGAATTCAATTTGGATCATTCATTACATTTCGACTAGGAAACATCACGCAACAGCAGATGTCAACTCATTCAATTCAGAATATTTCGTTTATTGCAGCCTGAAATGCACACGCGGTGCATTTTGGAAATAAAATATGAAACAGATTCCGTTAAAACATCCCATTGTTACTGGAAACTGTAATCAATTATCCAACTAAACCTATCCATTTTATCGTAAAGCATAACAGTATTTTGAAAATTGGCAATAAACTAACAATTCAAAACTTTCACCAAATAATCTAGGAAAACTCTAAAATGTACGTTGAGTACCAATATTTGAGTGATGATACTATATTACCAACCACAAATCAATACTCTTTAAATCAAATCAGTAAGTAATGTAACTTTATTAATATTAGTAAATGTATGAAATGTTATTTCTTAATTTCTAAATGGATGCGTAGTAAAAATTACGTAGAAGATAAACCCTGATAAAAACAAAACTTATAATTAAAAACATACACTTCAGGTAATTCCGAATATAAGAATATATTTTTAAATATTATATACACATTTACTAACTAAATGTCACCAACAAAACATAGGATTAACAAACGAAACATATCAAAGCGTCACATAGAATAGATAATCATTATCGCCAAACTTAATAGACTATGATCGGCTGTAATGGACAGTAGACATTAGAGGCTAAAAGGCACAGAATAATACTATTACGACATGGCTAATACAGAAACGATACGACGAGTTCATCTCGGGGCTAACGATTTTCGAGGGAGTGGGTAGGGGAGGTTCGATCCACCACATTTGCTGTAAGAGAAATTATGATTTAGAATTTATTTCGAATAATATAGGATGATATATTACTTCATGTTCTTAAATATATGGTTCCATTATATAGGTTGAGTTAGTCAAAGCCGGTAGTTGTATAGTTTTTTTATCATCTTGAATATTAAAGGTACTCATAAGAGAAATGGTTGGCGTTATTTTCAGAAAATAAACAATATTTTTTTAAAAATTGTTAAGTTTATACAAAAGGCTGAATATTTCGATAGTAGTCTTTAGATAAATTAAGTCTTTAAGGTAAATGGATGCCGGCATGAGATAAATATACTTGACTAATATAAAAGGAAAGCATTTTATTTTGCGTGCATCTTACATTGGAAATCGAGAACTCAGCTTATGATTTACGGTTAAACGTTTTTTTCTCGAGATAATAAATCAGGCCGACTCCACCAGAGGGAACCTGATTAAGAGGTGGGAGCAGATGGATGTCGATGCTACGAAATAGGTCCGTGGTGATATCATTGGGGAAGGCATTCGGTTAGCATGATTTGTTTGGGGTAAACGTTGATGATATTTTTGAAATTCGATATATAATTAGTAAAATAACTACAACAATAAAATTTACAGTAATCGTGTGGTTTGCACATCGGCGAACCTTCGTATTTGCTAGCATAACTGGGTAGGTGCTAGTAGGCAGGTGATGTCAACAGTCTGGTTTGGGACAGTGGAGCGTGGTCAGTGGGAATGCGTGAAGAGTTGGTGATGAAGTGGCATCCGTGATGATGACGGTGCCGTTCACTGTACCGTGAGGGATTGTCAGCGTTCGTCGACCTGTTGAAAAATATAATTATCAGCATAT
>PQWD01006548.1:0-15271 GCA_019425675.1 Leucinodes orbonalis
ATGTTTCAATTGTTTTAACCGTTCAATGAACTGGACGATCAGTTCTCTCACCAGTGTTTAGGGAAATTAATGTAGTCCCATAATTCGAGACGACATATGTAAGATCATTTTACCTTGTAATTTTACTAGATACAAGGCCCTTATCCCGATAGAAGTGCACAACACTTAAATTTAACGGGACGATATCTGGCACTGCGGTGGTACCTAGACGCCTCAGTACCGAGTCTACCATTAATGTATTCAAGACAGTCGACGTAAAACTCACTTAGAAAATACAGATTCAACCTAAAAGGAATTTGTTTTCCATTTGTGATACACGCGTGCAAGAAAGTATCAAGGAGTAATCCGGGGGTTTTCAAACGCTAAAACCTGCGTGTATATAATTCAAGTAATGAATTACTCGGCTCGTTTCAACGGAACCGAATACGCCTACATTTCACAAAAAGCTTTACGGATTCGTATTTCTTACCTGAATTATACTTGACCTGGAAATTGAATACATTTCTACATACACTAGGTACGTAAACATAAAAACTCATGCGTGTCTTGAGTTTCTTACTTAGCCATCACCCCAACCGTGGATATATTTAGTTACCGTATTGTAGTAATTGTACTTTGTTTAAAATAAAGTTTTATTAGTATAAACAAAACAGTGGGCTGGTCACGTATGCCGCAGAACCGATGACCGATGGAGCAGACGAGTTTTGGAGTGGAGTGCGCGTTTTGGCAAGCGTAACGTAGGAGGCCCTCCGGCCCGATGGACCGACGACTTGCAAAAGGTCGCTGGTAGAGGTTGGATGAGAATAGCGAAGAACCGGGATATCTGGCGCAATAAAGGGGAGACCTCCAACACTGGACTGTGATAATTTGAAGAGAGAAACAAAGTTTTTTAAAATTTAACCTAAACTATTGTTACGAGCTGGGGGTTTCGGATAATTATTGCCAAACACGAAAGAATAACACGGTAACACACTTTATTAATTAACCAATATTAATCACACACAACACTAATTACCTGGCCTGCATCAATATCTTCTGAGCTAGTATGGGTTCTGTTCGATATGCTTTACGAACAAGCTTCTCAATTCTCCAATCCCCACTGTTGTAAATTCTCACCAACGCGCTTGGACCCGTTCTTTTAAGCTGAGCGCGAAACACATGTTCAAATGAGCATCACCAAACCTGAATTCCAGTGCTTGCGCCAACTGTCCATATGTCACATCGTCGCCAAGAGTTTTAAGAACCGACAACGCTCCACCCCGTAGGCCCAGTGTTTGCGCCGTCAAGCTGGATTCAGACCACGATTCGTTTTCTTTACCACCAAATAACAAATGGCGGCACTTTAGCGCCTTTTGTTGAAGGCGCGCAACCAAAGGATAGCGGGCTACCGTTGGTGATTTAGCTCCTTCACTTCCTTCTTGAGGTCGGCAATCTCGACGAAAGCTTCCGTAATCCGTTTCTCATGATGGCCGACTTGCTCCTTAATTTCTTGAAGATCCTTCACAAACTTGGTATGGATGTCCTTGATAAGGAGCATTTGTTCTTCTTGTCGACGAGCCTGCTCTTCCTTGTAGACTGCAGCTGCGCTGAACAACTTCGTCTGATCCTCCTGTCGACGAGCCTGCTGCTCCTGTCAGCGAGCCTGCTCCTCCTGTCGGCGAGCCTGCTCCCCTTATCGGCTTGGAGTTGCGCTGTAGTAGCTTGGCTGCCTGAAGTTGGGGACTCCTCAAACCGGCTACGATCCATAGCTTGTTGTCGCTGGCTTCTAGTTCGAGCAACGTCCGTATCTTCCTTCGGTAGCACAGGCATAATTTATCCCACTTCTGACACCAAATGTTACGAGCTGGGGGTTCCGGATAAATTATGCCAAACACGAAGAATAACACGGTAACACACTTTATTAATTAACCAATATTAATCACACACAACACTAATTACACTTACACTCGTACTAATTAATCAATTAACGCACGCACTAAAATCCGTAATTAACACTGCACACTATAACACAACACTTTCCGCACACACACGTAATAATCACACGTTAACTCTTCACACTGTTATATCACACTCGACGATCCCTTAGATATCGCTGTATCACTCGCTTCTTCCTTGTAGTCGCAGGTATTTCGCTCTTCGTTCGCTCTTGAGTAGAACACAAGACTCCCGGCGCACCGTCGGCCCGCCTTATATACCTGTCCGGCCGCTGAGCTCGAAGCGTCGACGTCATTTTACATAGTTCGCGAATTATCTAGAACATACTAGACTCTTTGCTATTTGACAATTCGCATGTCATACTCTATGGACTGTCTGTGGACTGACGTCACATATTAGCCGCCATATTCAATGACATTTTAATTACGTCAATTCGTAACACTATTAAAAAGAGTTACTATGAGTTATTTGCAATAATCTTCTCTTTAGATAACAGTCTGAACCAGACGTAAATTATAATTGGACATTAATATTATTTTGGGCGAGACGGCGCGCGCCGCGTGCGAATGTAATGGAAATTTTTTGTTCACTGTAATATTTCTCACTTTAGAGATTTTCCGTGTGGCAGCCGTTAGGCTGATTACAAAACAATTGTCATCCCTGCTCTTTCTTCGGGTGCAGTTAATGGCTTCTTAGAGATAAAATATGTCGTAACGTTAATATCGTGACGTAACGTCTCACTCACCAGGATGGAAGTGATACGTCTGACCATGACAGATGCATGGTTGATGAAAATTATAAACAGTAAGTGCCGCTGCGGTGGTACCTACCTAGACGACTCAGCACCAAGTCTACCACCTAGTATCATCATCATCAGCTCATTAAACGTCCCCACCGAGGGGCACGAATTTACCCGTATAGAGTGATTAGGCCTTAGTCCTCCACGCTGGCCCAGTGCGGGCTGGACGCCTTCACGCACAACCTTTAAATCTCTTCGCATGCGTGCGCAGGTTTCCTTTCGATGTTTTCCTTCACCGTAAGATCGTCGGATAACGTACATATTTTTTTCTAAAATTCGTTAACACATGTTCGGTACGTGGCAGGATTTGAACCTCAGTCCTCCCGGTAGGAGGGCACACCATTGAGACACCGACGCTCTTAAAGGTATAGGGCTCCTAACCTCACTTACTCGTCGAAACAACGCAAGAAAACCGACGTTTCACGTCGTTTTCTGTCAGGCCTAAAGTGTCACGTCGTTTTCTGTCTGGCCTAAATTATCACGTTGTTTTTCTGTAAGGCCTAAATTATCACGTCGTTTTTCTGTCAGGCCTGAAGTTTCATGTCGTTTTTCTGCCAGGCCTGAAGTTTCACGTCGTTTTTCTGTCAGGCCTGAAGTTTCACGTCGTTTTTCTGTTAGGCCGTGGTATCATGCCAGTCGAGCCGGCCCAGTAATATCAAACAATAATATAATTATTGATATTCCTAAAGTTATTATAAAAAAGCACAATTACAGTCCTAATTTGTCTGTATAAAATCGTTTTATACATTTTCTCCAGTCGAATCTTACGTTGCAATGTTTTGCTACGCGATCGCAAAAACTTTTGTTTTCCCCGAAATGATTTGGAGGGTCCGCGGAAAAATAAAGCGTAAAAAGTGTAAAGCAGAGGCCTGGCGGGAGGGGTTTCGTGAGCATTTTTTTCCAACCAAACGTCAGAGGCAGGAATCGCGCGCAATCGCCCGAGCTCCTTCGACCAGAGACGGCTGGGAGGTATTAAAAATATTATATATATATTATATTTTTATTACCTCCCAGCCGTCTCTGTCTATATATATATATATATAGCCAGCATTTATTTAAAATGTAACAATTCCAATATGGTTTGTTTGCCGTTTAAGTTTGGTTTTGATCAGGGTGTCTTGTATTTTTCAAAATTTGGTCTCGCCATAATATTTATACAAGCAAATCTACGGTTCAACTTCACAATATGACAGCGGTTACAACTCAAATTCGTACCCATTACGGTGGAACTCGCTGTCAAATTATTAGCGCGTCACGGAAATGACCAAAAGTTAAAGTCTTAAGTTAAGTTACGCAGCTATATGCTGTCAATATTTAGAGCGATCAGTAGTATTCCATTTCACATTCATAAATGTTCATCACCATAATCAGCTCATTATACGTCACCACCGAGGGGCATGAGCCTACCCGTACGCGGGTGTTTGAGGAAACCTGCTCACGACGTTTTCCTTCACCGTAAGAGCGTTGGATAAACGTCCATATAAATCGAAAAGACATTGGTACATGGCGGGGTTTGAACCTGCACTCTCCAAATCGCAAGGCAACACACCAACGAACCCCCGACACTTCATAATGGACACAAGTTGAATAAATAATTTTTGAATTTGTTAAAAATCTATACACCCAAATCCGGGCCTGAGCTAACAACACAATATTTGTGGGGCGTCCACTGGATGCTTTATGGGGCGGCTGGAGCTCTCTATTAGGGATCAGATTATGTTACAAATATGTTTTCACGTCGTGCTACCCGACCTGGCACCGAAAGGTTGGGAGATTTATCTTATATCTCCCAGGGTGGTTGGCTGCATTCTTTGAGAATTAACGGTGGGTGTGTTTATCAATACGGGACCCTTGATAATAAAGATGTAATGTAAGGGACTCGGAGCATGCGTTTGAAGTTACTTGGTTATTTTAAAATGTTTATTTTTTATTACTTTGAATGACGTAAAAGATATGTAAGGTCGTAGATATGTTTATTTTCAGCCTTGTTTTCACTGGGAAAAATTTAACCGTGTGTTAAAATTATTTGTGTTTGGAAATAAGCATCCATAGTAGAATTGATTTAAATTGTAAACAACAATATTTTATTCTTAATAATTTAGTGAAAAGATGGCGTCAGCTGTCATAAAATAGATAATATATATGTCAATTTTAATTCTTTATATGCTCACTAGGTGTCACTATACTTCGATAGATCGCGATAGCAATGTGTTTCCCGAAAAGGAATAAGTAACGAAGGCAATTTTATAAAAGGTTGTGTTCACTTTTCATTATAAGTTAGAAAATAAATATTTTACATTTATTCCAGTGCATGTTTCATTACCACTCTCCGTAGACTTGCATATTTATACACCGTGAGTACATTTGTTCATATCGTTAATTATAATCTTAAACTAACAATAAAAACACAAAAGAGAAATGTAGTTTGATTTTCAATGAAAATGAGTTACTTCGAAAGTACACAAAATAGAAGAGAAAAACTATCCTTTATTACCTACTGCGAAGGTACAACGTGTACATCTTAATGACAACATAACATTATTTATTACCCGATATATTAAAAAATGAAAGTAACTATATTATATTTATTCGAAAACTAAAACAGTACCTTATTAATAAATTATATTATGATATTAATGAATATTATACTGATAATCATAAAATAAATGTATTGGCTATTTAGAATAAATGCAACTATATAAAATTTAATAAAATTACTAATTTAAAATGTTATGTTTCCTCTCTCCTAGTCCTCATATTGCGTGCCCAACAGGGTCCATAACACTGGTTTCACTTTTATGTAACATCTTATGTACATTATGGTTTGGCAATAAATGATTGAGTATTAAGTATTAATTGTTACGACAACAGTATAAACTGACTTTATATTTGCGAGTATTTCTTTATCTTCCTTGTTTCTTATTATTCGAATAAGCTAGTAAATGAGCTTGATTAAACGCAGCTTAACTGAATCCATCTTGTTTCGGCACAAATAACTCTTCTACGTCCTACCCACACAGAAGCCATTCTTACTTCCAATATCCTTTAATCTTCTTACAGCCCGAATGGAAGGCCCTTTATTCTATTATACCTTACGATCAAAATATTTTGTTAGATTACGAGGAATAATCACTGAAATTTATAACATGGATTATGTATTCACGGGTTGTGCCCGCTGCTTTGGATAACTCCTTAATCAGTTATAGTACTAGGTTTGAGTATTTAGTTTAAATCATTGCATGCGTTGTGGTGAAGGACACCATCGTAAGGAAACCTGCGCATACCTCGCTTTTAGAAAGACAGTATCATCTTTTCAGACAATTCAAGACAAACCCAAACTAGCAAAAATCTTAAATAAAGCGCACAAAGTGACCTCTGGAGCACACAGTCATCATCATCATCAACTCATTATAACGCCCTCACCGAGGGCCACGAGCCTACCCGTATAGGGTGTATAGGCCGTAGTCGTGTACGCGAGCACAGTGCGGATTGACCGCCTTCACGCACAACATTTGAATCACTTCCCAGGCCTGCGCAGGTTAGAACTTCGGATTAACGTACCTACACAAAAGTACGAAAATAAAGAGATTGGTACGTGGCAGGATTTGAACCTGCGCCCTGCGCTTTGAATCGGAAGGCAACAGGCCACACCAATGAGCCACCGACGCTCTCATTTTTACTTATTTCTTAAATTGTCTTTATAATTGGATGGCGTAGCAGCTAGTAACCCTGAGGATTGTCATGTGATTCGAAAATTCTCGAGCACCTCAGTAAAAAATTAACCAAGCGCGAGTCGGACTCGCCCGTGGAGGATTCTGCAGCAGCAAGTAACATAAAATAAATTTATTTTTATTTACCTAGGATAAGTGCTAGGCACTTTAATATGAAAAAATTTGGTTCACCGTTTATGACGTATAAAAAAAACTACACACCAGAAATTGTTCAAACTAAATTTCGTTGTTAGATTTTATGGTAATACCCCATAGTTTAGAAATTAGACGGGGGGGACACACTTTTTTCAATTTTGGAAGTGTCTCTCGCGTAAACTATTGAATTTATAAAAATATATATATTGGAAAACACAGGGGGCGGGATGAAAAGAAATTTTTGAGTTCCAGTTCAATGTATGGGGAACCTCAAAATATATTATTATTTCAAGTTTTTTGTCAAAACCTAATAGCGGTTCACAGAATACATGTACTTACAAAGTTTGAATAGTGTAGTGCTTATAGTTTCGGAGAAAAAAGGTGTGACATACAGGCGGACGGACAGACTTGACGAATCTATAATGGTTCTGTTTTTTGCCATTTGGCTACGGAACCCTAAACACGATAAACTGTTAATTGGATATCTAAAACCAATTATAGCCGCAGCCTTGTATAGCCGCAGCCTTGTGTATAGAAATCGAGGAATTCTTGGAAGGAGGGTACATATTTTGCAAATGTAAACTGTATTATGATTGATGTCAGTTGTGAATCGATGATAGATGAACTGCCGCCAAGGGGGAGGAAGGTGCTATGGCTAGGGAATTGTCTTACCCCCTCTCCTTACTAATGATCTACGTTATACTGTGGAAACTTTGAAATGTCGCTATAGTTTCGTCAATTTTGGATATTTGTTTTAGATACGTACTGGTTTTCTTTTATTTTATTTTATGTTTTGAACTAAGCGTCGGTGGCTCAGTGGTGTGGACTGTCGCCTTCCTACCGGGAGGGCTGAGGTTCAAATCCCGACACGTACCAATGTATTTTCGAATTTTCGAAAAATATATGTACGTTATCCGACGCTCTTACGGTGAAGGAAAACATCGTGAGGAAACCTTCATGCACGCCTGCGAAGAGATTCGAAGGTTGTGTGTGAAGTCGTCCAATCCGCACTGGGCCCGCGTGGACGACTAAGGCCTAATCACCCTATACGGGTAGGCTCGTGCCCCTCGGTGGGGACGTTTAATGAGCTGATGATGATGATGTTTTGAACTGAACGGGACGAGTATTTCACATGGATGTTGAAAGTACCTAAAACAGAACATGTGCCTGTAATCAACAGTACAGTATTCGTAAGTGCGGTTTCTTATACATAGAAATTACATTAACTCCAGAGCCCTTCAGTACCGTACAGTAGCAAATCTCTTCTATTTCACGGAACAGCTAAGAGCATCGGTGGCTCAATCAACGGCGGATCCAGGAGAAGGACCATGGGGGCCATGACCCCCACCTCCCGTGAGCTATTTTTAAGTATTCACTTTCCATCAGGTGATCTATCTGCTCGTTTGCCCCCTATCCTATAAAAAAAGTTCTATGGTAACGTACAGTAACAAATACCTTATAAGTACTTAACTTGACTACTACTATGTGACCCCCTCCTGGCGCCTAACCTGGGCTCAATGGTATGAACGTACCATGTGTTTTCAAATTTTCGAATTTATAATGTTTATTACCAGACGCTCTTACGGTGAATAAAAACATCGTGAGGAAACCTGCGCACGTCTGTAAAGAGATTCAAAGGTTGTGCGTGAAGTAGCCAATTCCGCACTGAGTATGCGTGGCCGACTAAGGCCTATATACCCTATACGGGTAGGCTCGTGCCCCTTGGTGGGGACGTTAAATGAGCTGATGATATCTATCGTTAAATGCGGTTCCTTATTCGACCTATCAAAGTTCAATGCTAGATATAGTTCTCCACTATTACGCTCCAGCAGTTCTCAGTATGCCCCCCCCCCCCCTTTCGTATGTCGTCGACCCATCAGGCTTGATAATGTCCTACACTACGCTTGCCAAGATGCGATTCCCACTCTATATCCTATCGAGCCTAATACCTAGTTACACGTAAATTGTATTTTATAACTATGACTGATGAAGCCCATACTCTAAATGGCTCGATCAATATCATCAGAAGTAAACATCTTTCAGCTATCAGCAGTAAATTATATATTCTGGTTAGCTCTCAAAAGAAGAAACGAAAGAAAATTTTGAATTCTTTCTTTCTTTCTTTCTAATTCGTCGCATTAAAAATTTAACGAAAAACTTTAAATCAAATTAAAACTAAACTAAAAATATAGAATACATACAATATTCTCTACATTTTACTTTATATTTGTACTTGAGAACCCTTCCGATAGCCATCGTATCTTTGCACAAAGTTATAACAGTATTTACTGAAACTCCAACTATACAACCTAGATACGATATCAAACCGAAAACATGGCTATTGTAACCAACCGCAAATAGAAAATTCAATCGAGATAACTAAAGTAACCCGAACGGTTTGAACACTCTATTTAAACAGTGCCTTACAATAAAACCAGAAGCGCCTGCCAAAATACACGCTGCAAGCATTCGCACGGTGGACAGTTCCGTGGACACAACACAGGCGCTGTCTTTTTGCAGTGAATAAAAACAATGAAATATAATGGGAACTACGCGACGTTGATTCTAATGAGATATCAAAATAAATGTGTGAGGTACAGGGTGATTGACGTTGGTATTTTTATCTGATATATTCCTCACATAGAGCAATGAGGTTCATTTTATTTATAATCAAATTTAAGAAACTAAAAATAATACTCCATGAAAAGGATATCCGAAAGAGAAATAGAAAATGCTTATTGCCTGTGGGTTTAGTTAACGAATGGTGCCGAGTTCAGAGAATTGATTGTTGACCGATAGGGCAGGAAAGGTTCTTGAGTAACGTCTATAAAGGAGAAAAGCAGCTGAGGCCGACGCCGACAACGGCAAGTGGCAAATAAAATGTATATACATATTTAGAAGGAACGTCAAATTATATTAATTGTTTTTTTTTTGTATGTTTTGACATTAGAAATAATTATCATCAAATTAATCGTGGTGTATGGTAGGAATAAATAGGCTTTCGTTTTGTAAATGAACACTCTTGATCTAAGATATCGAAGTTCCTATATTAATACTAATATCTATTCTGATACTGTGCTCTTCTACAACATCATACCCAACATCCTGAATAAGCTACTTACCACAGTATCGTTGCTAACTTATGACGTCAATGATAAGGCACAACAGATAATTTCCTGTCAGTATTTCCAAATAATGCCACAAGAGACTTGTTGTACAATACGTAACAAGCTCAATATTATTGTCTGTTATATCTGTCACGCACGTTAGTTTGGTGCACGTTGGCAGTCGCGTATCTGGCGTTCCCATTTACATACAAACTGCACCGATTATGAACACTTCATCTGTGACATTTGGCCGCAAAATCATAATTGCAATATCAAAATTATTCCACTTTATATTAAGTATTGAGAGCGTCGGTGGCTCATGAGCCTCGGTTGGTCATTGGTGTGGACTGTTGCCTTCCGATCTGGAGGGCGCAGGTTCAATTCCTGCCAAGTACACGTACGTCTTTGAATTTTATAAATTATATATATTTTGAAGGTAAAAGGTCGGCTTAGAAAGTGGTATATCCGTTAAAAATATTTTATGCTCAGAAAATTAAAAATATGGAAAACGTTTATATAAACGTACCAGGAGTCCATACATACACAAGAGGTCTAGATTTTGCAAAATAATAAAAATAATATTACATTTCATTTGATATTTTATTAAATTATATACTTATGTACCTACTTTTTTACTGGTTGATAGTGGAATAAGCTGGCGGCAGAATCTGGAATTAAAAAGCTCACCGATCGAATATGAAATAAAAATCGGTAGAATGTGGAAAAAATACTCACCGATAGAAAAATTGGTGGTTGAATGTGGAAGTACCCAATCTGATACCAACATGATAAAAAAAAAACACAAACAAAATAGTGTATTGTTAAATTTGAAGTTGAGTTGAGTTTGAGTGTTTCTGTGTTGGTATAACGCAATGTAAAAACAAAACATGTTAAGATTCAAAGGTTTATTCCTTAATTAATATTCATTGCAAGTTAATAACATAAAAGCTGAAAGGATCTTCAAATTACTCATAAATAAAGAGTTTTCATAATTCCGAAATGATTAAGCGTTTGTTCAAAATTTCAACAAGATGTTTTCCTAAGAAAATCTTGATTTACTAAATGAAAACGTATTGAAGAACCAAAGTTCCCTAGAAGTGTAGTTTTAGGACCTAATTGTTTCGTGATTACAAAAGTTTTGTGTTAAATAACATAGGGCTTTGGTATATTTGGTAATTTACGACATGGACAATAGTTCTTTATATTATTACACCTGCGTATATTTACACACCTTACGAGAGGAAAGAATTATCAAGAAAAAGAGCGTACTCTTGCTTAAAACGCCGGCAACGCATCTTGTAGCTCCTTTGGTGTTGCAAATGTTCATGGGTGGCAGTATTCACTTTCCATCAGGTGATATGTCTGCTCGTTTGCCCACTATACTAAAAAAAATCATCAGCTCATTATACGTCCCTATCGAGGGATGCGAGTGTATAGGCTTCAATCGTCCACGCGGGCCCAGTGCGGATTGGCCGACTTCACGCACAGCCTTTGAATCTCTTCGCAGGTTTCCTCGCGATGTTTTCCTTCACCGTCAGACAACGTACATATAATTTCGAAAATTCGAAAACACATTGGTACGTGGCAGGATTTGAACTTGCACCCTCCCGATCGGTAGGTAACAGTCCACGCCATTGAGCCACCGACGCTTTACGTCGTATAATTTAACTGTTCATAATTTACCCGTTTAAAAAAGTAATTCATAAAATAGAATTCATAACGTTAACCTTTATCGTATAAAAAATAAAAAGAACTAACGCTTAGGCATTCTAGTAACCGCAACTTTCTCTATCGCGTCTCAAACAAATTAGCCTCGCTCACACCAAACAATTGCGGAAACATCGTTCAAGGAAAACAGAATGAGTAGTTAACCTAAACGCCATTTTATCTACGCGATTGCAAACTGGGGAAACCCTGATGCGCGTGTTCATAGCGCAGGCATAACCAGTGTTGCCGAACTATCAATAGTTGGACTATCGATAGTTGACCTCGAAAAAAATCTATACTATCGATAGCTTAGTGTAGCGCAATACTATCGATAGCTTAGTGTAGCGCAATACTATCGATAGCTTAGTGTAGCGCAATACTATCGATAGCTTAGTGTAGCGCAATATTATCGATAGCTTAGTGTAGCACAATACTAGCGATAGCTTAGTGTAGCGCAATACTATCGATAGCTTAGTGTAGCGCAATACAATCGATAGATTAGTGTAGCGCAATACTATCGATATATGAGTGTAGCGCAATACAATCGATATATTGGTGTAGTGCAATACTATCGATAGATTAGTGTAGCGCAACACTATCGATAGCTTAGTGTAGCGCAATACTATCAATAGCTTAGTGTAGCGCAAAACTATCGATAGCCTAGTTTAGCGCAATAGCGTTGATACACAGCATTACTATCAATAGTATCGTAGTTCATATCGTATTTTGGATCTTTTATCGAGTCTAAAGCCCAGTTGGCCTCGAAAAAGCTTGGTGTCCTCTCTAAGGTGAGGAAATACTTCACTCCAGAACAGCTCCTTGCTTTGTACAAGGCACAAGTAAGACCTTGTATGGAGTATTGTTCTCACCTTTGGGATGGCTCAGCTAAATACCAACTGGAAACTTTTAATACCATTCAGAGACGAGCCGAGAGGTTAATAGGTAACAGCTCTTTACCCAAGTATCGGTTGCAAGGTCTGAGCCACCGGCGGCGGGTTGCCTCTTTGTCGTGCTTCTATAGGTTGCACTTCGGGGAGTGTGCACAAATATTGCATGATATTGTCCCGCCGAGTCCTTTCTTTCATCGATCAACCAGGCAGACGGTGAAGCGACATCCATTTATAGTAGAGATGCCGAAGTGTCGTACTAAGCGCTTTGAATCCACATTTATTATTCGCACTGCGAAACTTTGGAATTCGTTGCCAGCTTATGTTTTCCCGAGGTGTACAATTGGGGTCTTCAAGTCGAGATAAATAGGTTTCTTCTAGGTCAGCGTGTTTCATCCTAGACATCATCGATGTTTAACACCAGACAAGGCGTAGTCAAACGCTGGCCTATTTAATGTAAAAAAAAAAAAAAAGTTCAATAAAGAAATGAATATCGTTAGTCTCGGCTTTGTAAATTACACCAACTATCAATCGTATTGATAATATGGATCGTGGCAATACTATCGATAGTGCAATACTATTGATAGTATCGATACTTGGTGTAATTTCCAAAGCCGATCGTATCGATAGTTATGTATATATTGAGCTACGATACTATCGATAATATTGCAGTGTACCAATACTTGTGCTAAACTAATGAAATGAAACCTTTTTTTTTATTTCTGAGAATGTGGTTTACAGGATTTTCGTTAATTAATAGATCAGCACAATCTGCCATTTGTGGCGTAGAAATCTTAGTTTTAGCGTTTAACATGCAACAGTCCAAATTTGTAATGAATGTTATAAAAGTATTACACATATCAAACAACAATAGAAATTTAAGCAAACACTTATAATATTTCTTTTTATAAGCTAAGCTAGCTAAGCTAAGCTCGATAGTATCGATAGGCCGGTCGATGCTATTGCTTTTGTCCAACTGTCGGTGGACTATCGATAGCCTATCAATAGTCGACTATCGAGCGGCAACACTCGGCATAACTGAATGCCAGGTACGTACTTATTATTTAACTTTATCAGATAATAATTATCTATAGTAAAGTGCGTACATTACTGAAGGACAAACGGTGTCGTATTGTTTACGATCTCAAAAATAATTTGGTGATAGGATCTTAAGCCCGTAAGAAGAACGAAACTCAAGCGTTGATCTTTTCTTAAATAGAGATAGAAAGAAACTGGACACTGCAAGTTGAAAAGTCATCTTCACAAGATAAAGCTAGACACTTGCAGATTCGGTGCAGAAGAGAGAAAAACACTGATGCACCTTCTTTGCAACTGTGGTCCTCTACAACAAAAGCGAAACATCCACTTGGACAACTACTCTTTATGCCCAAGTGACATCACATCTATAAAGATGGGCAGTATTCTGAGTTTTCTGAAAAGTGCCCAACTTTTAAACGAACTCTAAAATGGGGGTAAGTCACAAAAGATCTTTAGATCAAGGCGACTGCAGGTCTGTAAAAGCTTATATAGCCACCGAAAACCCAAATAATAATAATAATAGAAAGGTTTAGCACTATATACGATAGAGGGCATCACTTTCTAACTCTATTTAAATACAGGTCAACGCTTGAGTCTCGTTCCAGAATATTAGCTACTAAGGCCCATGCTAGAGTTAGACTAAGAGAGATGGGGCGAATAAGTTCTCGAGAGGCGCCCACGTAACGGGAAAAACAGCGTAGGCTGGCAGATGAATGATGACCTACAGTGACGGGTAGCAAATGAATGTCAAAGTCAAAGTCAAAAACATTTATTTCAAATTAGGCTTACAAAAAGCACTTATGAACGTCAAAAAATATACAAAAATATAATAAAAAACAATTAAAATACTAAACTAAAAATATGTCAACTACTAGGAATCAGTCTGCGTGGAAATCATTAGGGGATGACTTCGTTCAGCAGTGGATATTTCCATGTTATGATGAATGATTTCCACGCGCATCGATCCCTAGTAGTTGACATCCATCTACTACCCGCCCCCTTAACCAGGTCATCCGGTGGACATTTTAAGCTGTAATAATGATGATGCTAGAGCAAAATGTAGTTAATAAGCAGTTTTGACGTCAAAATTGGTAGTGGCTAAAAACAAAAACGCTAGGGCGTTACACCATCAAGTCAAACCTAAATGTTTAACCCCAAATATCTAAGATGGGAATATTGCAGGTCTTTATCAGATTAATATCGAACAGTAATTGATTTCAAATGGACTTCGGTCTACATTTTGCTGCTCGTATTAGATCCGCCTACATTGAGCCGCTAAGTTAATTAACTTCTGAACTGAACGGAAATTTGATTCTAATAGGATTTGTATTGGTCTAGATTTATTGGCTATGATCTTAACGGAACTAGATTGAATTACTTATTTCAAAGGCAAAATCCATTATTAAAAAAAACCTCATCATTACCATCAAAATTAACAATTATTAAAATTAGATTTACAAAAAACACAAATGAACGTCAAAAAATACACAAAATGCAATATAAAACATTTAAAATACCAAAGTAAAGTACAAAAAATAATTTTAATGCTTGAAAAAAACGCTTCAGTGTATTTGGCCTTTTGAGAAAGAAGCACCAACGAAAACTCAACAGTACAGCCTTTTTCTACAATGATTTAATGTACAAATATTTCATAAACACTTAAATAGTTGAGTAGTTTAAGACCATGGATTTTAACATTTGGCAAATTAGTACCTTTTTTCCATTATTTTTTATGCCACTAGTGAACGGGATGGTCAATTCGCTCACCTGGTAAGTGATACGCTTGACCACGAGAGATGCAGTTTTAAAGGAAATTAATAATATTAGTCGTTATAAACTATGAACACTGCCCTGCGCCCGTCACCAGAGACGACAATGTTAGGTCTCTTATACCCCGTAATTTTACAGCTAGTAATGCCCAAATCCCTCATC
>PQWD01006551.1:0-10440 GCA_019425675.1 Leucinodes orbonalis
AGTACTATTAAGCAATTAAGTATTATATAAATTTAAATAGATGATAACAAAAAAAACAAAAGTAGTGCAGGCGTGGAGATCAACATGTCCGTGAGTTTTTATCATTTATATAATCTTCAATACTATAGTAAGCTTTTTTATTAAAATCGACTTTACATGAGACCAAAAAGCGTGGTTCCAGGAAGAGTAGTAAATGTAGGGCACGCAACGTTTTTGGCGTTTTGTAACAAACAATATGATTGTGGTTGCACATTAAAACCGTATCAACGATACTGTCAGGGAATGATGGAAAATACTTTCAAAATTATGGACATGCTTTTTTAAATATTTTTTTTTGAGCCTGTGAAAATGTTTGACTTATTATTTAAGCTTAGTTTTGAAACAAGCCGATTTCATACGATTATTCTTGCTGTCTACCCCGTGCTTGCTAGTAGTGGAGCTTGGCTCATTCCGAACGAGATTTCAGCAATTAAACACATTTCTCTATTAGTTTACCGCAAAGGGTTGAAAAGAAAGGGTTGCAGTTTGGTAGCCCTCAATGATAAGTCCCTGAAAGGTCATGATTGACCATGAAGGTGTATTTATAGGTCTCAATAATATTAAGGATGAGTATATAATAATTACATTAAAAAAAGAAAAAAGGTGAAGGTAAAAGTGGTTCTTGGGAAGCTTTCGAGAGAGTAAGTGCAACGTCACAAACTCAAACTCAATATGATTTATTAAAATAATAAACGGCACTTTTGAATCTTAAAATAGAAGATATTTTTAATGAATCTATTACCGGCTCAGAGGGTTGTAATCTACCCAAAAAACTCCGGCAAGAAACTCGTGTAGTTATTCTTTTTGGGTTTTACATTTTCATATCATGTGTGTAGTGAAATTACCGGGTATAAGAGACCTAACATCTGTTGTCTCTGGTGACGGGCGCAGTGCGGCATTGATGGAGGATAATAACTGTCTGTCAGTTATTGGTCTCCTTTAATGCCGCTCTGTCATGATCTGGCGTATCACTTACCATCAGATGAGCGTCCAGACCGTCCTGTACACTTATAACATTAAAAAAAAGTGTAATTTATATAAGACTAATGATTTTCACATAGCTACCATATTATTATTTCTAATTTATATAATTCTATATCATCTCAACTGTCGTTATTTTTTACATGGAACACAATGCGAGCACACATAAGCCAAATAATATTATCAACCAAATAGTTTCGCAAGCTAACAACGCAAGCTGTCATGTCTACCTTATGCTCTTAAATTATCTGGTTGATTTATTTTGAGCCATATTCTCGACTGTTTTTCTTTTAGAACTTTTAAATTGGTATCTTTTGTCTCTATCAAAGCTTCTTTTATAAAAATGACTATACTGCTTGGTTAAAAGGTTTCAGTGCTGTTCCGCACAAATATGTAACCGCCATAAAAGCTTTTGATGTCACAATAAACATGAGAGTGTTGGTAAAATTGATTGCCCCGCTCGCTTTAAATATATTTACGATGACACTTTGGTTTGTCGTATGCAGTAAAGAAGCAAAGATTTTTAATGGTACATTCTTAGAGCCAACCTTTGATCAAACGTTTTACATACTGCTTTTGATTACATTGCAAATCAATTAATGGACTTATGGGATACCGAATATTTTCGTTTGAAGTAATATATAAATTTAAAAGGAAATATGAGGAGGGAGGAGAAATAGAGCGTCGGAGGTTCATTGGTGTGGGCTGTTGGCGTCCGATATAATTGTATCAATGTCTTTTCGAAATTATACATACGTTTATCCGATGCTCTTACGGTTAATGAAAGCATCGTGAGGAAAGCTGCGCACGCCTACGTAGAGATTCAAAGGTTGTGTTTGAAGTCGGCCAATTGTAGGTCTACGATTAAAGCCTATACACCCATTACGAGTAGGCTTGTACACCTTGGAGGGGTCGTGTCATGAGTTGATGCTAAAAGGGAAGGGGGAACTTTGGGTATCCGATAACCTGACTACACGCGCGTTGCTTAAAACCGGTGGGTTCTGTGAGGCCTTTGGATTACTCCGATTGTTAAATGTACTATGGTGCCATACACCTCTCTTCGTCACCCCCAAAGTTGTCAACCATAGATAACTCAATACAACGAGATGGGCCAAGCCGCGTTTAAAGTGCGACAAATGTAAGCATACACTGTCTGCCAGGTCACCCTCTGTGAAAGTCTTGTCAAGACGCACGAATTTTAGAACCAATTACCGTTTGTATTGATATGTCTGTGTTGTCAACAGTCACACGCAAAAGAATGTTTACACAGTCCGTGTAAAAAATAAATGTGTGCGTGTGTGATTAATACTCTTGTGAATTACACCGGCATTTGACGAAGCTTTTCAAAATCGTCCCGAAGCGTTCAGCGCATATGAATCGTTAATAATTTTACGGCCCGTATCGGTCCCAATGAATGAATATGTTTATTTTTATCTCTCCGAATGAATGAGCTGTGATCCGGCTTTTACGACCTATTCATTTGATTATATCTTTCGTTATTGTTTGTAAATATAAATAATTTTTATATTTTATTTGTACTTCTGATATTTGATTGCACTGTATTTATCAGTTTGTCATTCAGACTACGGATAGACTACGTTTTTATCAACAACTTGATGGCTGCTCTGAATAAATAAATCTTATTTTTGAGGGGATTTGAACCATTACGAGAATCGCCGGTCTAGTGGCCCAAGCTTCGTTCGTTCCATGTTTAACAGTACCACATGAGACTTGTTGCATTATTTTGAGATTGATTTTAGATACTGGTGGTGTTAGGTAGTGGTGGCTTAATAGGTGAACCAGACAGTCAGTACACTCACTTGATGGTTAGTGGCAGGCCCTTCCCAGTTTATAACATATGTAATTTTGAAAATGAACGTTATTTTTCGATAATATTGTCTCCTAAAGAGCGACGATAGGTGCTTTTACAATTGAATATATGCTAGGACGACTCATTTGGTGTAATGGTTGAGACATTGGCTACTACACCAAGTGTTCCGGGTTCGATCCCCGCCCCTGGGCAGTACAATGTTTGTATTGGTCTGGGTGTTTTCCATTATAATATGTGTGTATTTACAAAAAAATATATAAGTATGTTTATCAGTTCTTAAATTTAAATTGGGCTATTTAATTAATACATCGGCAGGATATTGCGGGCTCCTCATGCTTGATTTACGATATGGAATTGTTTTTGAAGTCCGTGTCCGTGACTGCTCCAAGTTACAGTCTGAGCTGAACACAGCTCGGTGTTCAGTTCAGCTTGTAAACTTTGCGTCGCGAATTGGAGCTGATTGTTAGTGAGAGTTAGGTCCATTTAATTGGAACTCTGTAATTGGTATCTAAGTTGGTCAGTGTATTTATGGCTATAGTGACTTTTTGGTTTTAGATAAATGTGAAATGCCCAGTATAAAATTTCATTTGACCCCGCAATTGATTTCAAGTTAAAGGTATAATACTTAGCCAAATAGTAAGTTTTTTGTTTAACTAAGGTGTAATATGATTATTATCACGTTATATGATCGTTTCCAGCGGTCGTTCCTTCCTCGTGCGTGCAAATTATGGAACGACTCACGTATGGAGCCACGGTCCCTAATAACTACGACATGTTCTTCTTCAACCTAGGTTTCCAGAGAGCCCTTTCCTCTTTGCAGGCAGGCATGGCTTTGCCCTCTGCATTGCAGTTGTCCATGAGTGGCGGTTACCGTTTTACATCAGATGAGCCGCCTGCTAGTCTGCCTACATATGCAAATTTTCGGATAATTTTGTTCAAAATTAACCCTTTTTTAATTCAAACTCAAAATGTTTTCATTACTCATTTAATTAAATGACACTTTTCAATCGTCAAATTAAATCTAAGGAAAATTTAAACCTAGTTTCAATTTACCATCACTTCGGTGAGTTGATTTCTAGATTCGATTAAAACTATCAATAAGTTGATTTTACTACAGAAACAATGACCTTTAACATTTACTGCCGCTAAACACAAAATGTATTTTATTTGAAGCTTTTATAAAATTATTGTAAAGTATAAGAAACAGTTGTTACATTAACGCCAACATAATCTGTGTAAACAAACATGAATCTTAGATAAAGGTAAAGTCCATTTAGGATTCAAAAGGTGGGTGATCCATTATCTAGTAATAATCTTAAAGAACAAAACCTTTACAACCATAAAGCAAACGCACATTAAAGACCTGTACATACTATATGCTGCAGAGAAAATAATTAAGAATCATTCAATTTATGACAGCCATAGCGGAGTCTTTATGTGGACGTCTGAGTATGGCATGTTGATGATAGAAATAATATCAATCTTATGAATGAAGGTGCTCTTTTTCTTCAGGACCTAACTAAACAAATAAAAATGTTTGCCGCTTTTTAAAGACACAAACATCTTGTCTACAAGACCTTTAAAAATTTCAAGTTTGAAATTTAAATATGACGTAAATATATTCAATGGTCGCTCACTAAGGGCCTCTTGAATAGACTCAAGGTTGCTCAGCGTGCTATGGAGAGGGCTATGTTAGGTGTCTCCCTACGCGATAAAATCCGAAACGAGTATATCCGTAGGAGAACTAGGGTGACCGACATAGCCCAGAGGATTAGCAAGTTGAAGTGGCAGTGGGCAGGGCGCATAGTGCGTAGAACCGATGGCCGATGGGGCGGAAAGGTTCTCGAGTGCGTCCATGTAACGGAAAGCGAAGCGTGGGCCGACCCCTAACCAGATGGACGGATGATCTGGTTAAGGTGGTGGGTAGCAGATGGATGTCAACTGCTAGGGATCGGCTCGCGTGGAAATCATTGGGGGAGGCCTTCGTTCAGCAGTGGACATAAATAGGCTGTAATGATGATGATGATATTCAATGATTATGGCTACATAGGACTAATGAACAGTTAAATTATACAGAGCTTGATAAAAGTTTAGAATATAAATCACTTGAAATTTTCCGCATTTATTTAAAAACGATACATGTCAATGATAAACCTAAACTGTGGTGTTCTTAGTACCTAATCTGCAATTTTTCGAAGTTACAAAATCAATTTAATGATAAGTAAGATATACAATTATACATAGTGGCTAGATGCAAGCAAATCATTGAGATGTTAGATAAAAATAACATTCGATTTAAAAACGTCCCCCACTGCCGAAACAAGATGATATCGTTGTATTCTTGGGATAAATCAATATCCATTCTAGACCTCGTCTGCGATCGGCGATATTGGTCTACAACTATACCTAACTCTATGGTCTAACTTTATGGGATGCAGCAAGCAGGGAAAGAAATATTTTCTTGAACTTATTGCCGCATTGTATTGTTTGTACATAATCTAATATCAAGTAAACTTTATTATTGGGTATTAATTATGACGACCCATTTGGTGTTGCGGTTGAGAGGTCGGCTGCAACACCAAGGGTTCCGGGCTCGATCCCCGGGCAGTACAAACATTTGTGTGCATGAACATGTCTGTTTGTAATGGTCTGGGTGTTTTCTATGTATAATATGTATGTATTTACAAAAAAAATATGTATATAAGTATATTTATCCATTGTTTAGTACCCATAAAACAGGCTTCACGCTTAACTTGGGACTAGATGGCGCTGTGTGAATGTCAGTGATATTTATTTATTATATTATTGTGATCGTGGTGAGATGTGGTTCCTTTGGAGTTTTAGTAAACATGAATCTCTCTACTTATACTTTACATTTCTTGAGACAACTTGAAGTGACCGTTGCACAATGATTTCGTACAATAATTAGCCCATTGTGGCTATCTATAGTTATATATAAAATTGGAGTGTCTGTTTGTTGTTGTACTCATTCATATAAAAAGGTACAAAATAAATGAACATTTATTTTCCACTCCTACCAGGCATTCAAAATAGAACTGCTAAGCTAACTGCTAAGCAGTCGTAGTAGACCATTGGGGTCTTATTTTTATATTAAATATTAGATACTTCTTGTTATCTTTTTGTTGCTCTTTGTTACTAAAGAATGCTGTGTATGCCTGTAATTGGTGCATGTACTAGAACATTCATTAAAATATCTGTGATTTTCCTCGTTAAGTATATATACTGTTGGCATACCTATAAATAAATAAACATGTGTATTTGTGTGCGTTATTAAGAGTTAGTGGGTGTACATAGCAAATGTTTATATTGTACAGTTATTACTAGTTAGATTCACCTTGTGCTTTATTGGAATGTTTAATTCATTGTTTTCATAAAGCTGTTACTATACTACAAAATTACTCCAAATTTTGAAAAAAGTATGTTGAGTAACCATATTTTTATGAAGTTCAATGCGAAAGCTGAAATTAAATGTGTTTAAATTACTAGACGAAATTATTCAGACCAAATTTATTGAATATTCAATAAAGCATAAACTGGATACAAAATATTATTTTAGTTTAACAATATCGTCGTGTTACAGCGTCGATATTGGAATGTTATAAATTAGTTTTCGATTGAAAGCTATCTTGTTCTCTAGTCGGTTGCTTTCCAATTTCCACTTCAGCATTCGAAACATTTCTCACTATTGCTCGGGCTGTACCTTTTTTATGTTTCGATATTATATTAAGAGCTCTATTTCATACTTAAAAGTAAGTGAAAATAGTATTCTTTTTGTGTCTAGCTCAAAAAGCTTTATTGTGCACTCTGTAATCTATTACGTATAAATAAAATTTGTTATCTATTTTTGATATTAAATTTAAAAAAATTTTTATGCATATGCATACGGTAAATATATGGTATTGTTTTACTGCGGAAGGATATTTTATAACGCGGGTAATACCACGGGGCATAGCTAGCTTACAATGAAGTAATCTGTTTGGTTTATTTTTCCCTTTTACCATGAACATGAATAGAAAAAGAAACCTCCTCAAGTATATGTTTTGAAAGCTTGTTCATAACTTCTAAGACTTTTACGCAGCGTTTGATTTGACATCCATGGCTGGATGTAAGTAGGTCTCCCCCATTCAATATATGATACTAATTTTACATTATTTATAATAAAATTAAAACACTAAAACCTTCTCCTAAATGTAACAAATACTTTACCGAAACCCGCATCGAAATTGCTTCAGCCAAACGCGAGATAATCGCGGACAAACATACATACATACATACTAACAGGTCAATCTGAGAACCTCCTTTTTTGAAGTCGGTTAATAAAAAACAATGTGTTATAGCGGGGATAAGATCACCTTACACATGATATCCATCACGTGCTACTAAAGTAATTTAATGTAATAGAACAATACGATAATGAGATCTTATCACAGACATCCGAATATACAATTAGACTGGACAAGCCGCCAAGTTTATAGGCAGTCCCAGTGTCGCAATTTCTTTTCGGTTCTTACCTGTGAAAAGTTATTATATATATTTCTTGGAAATTTTACTGATTCTTTGCGATGATGGCATGTTACAATTGCACAGGATGGCATTTTGGAAAAAACGGTAATTTCTTCTAATATTCGTGCGTCTTGACTCGTCTCACAGAGCGTAAACTGGCAGCCAGTGTATGCTCGTTGAGCTTACATTTGTCGCACTTTAAACGCGGCTTGCCCCATCTACTGTATTGGGAAATCTGTGGATCTTATAGTATTTATAAATGACGATAATCGTTTTACTTGGTAAAAGAAACAATATTTAATAACGATAAATCTGTCAGAAGTTTCTCGTACTGCCTGTTTAATGTTCAATATTCACGGTCGTACCACATGCTTCATGAGGTTATTGCCGAATAAAATGTAATAAGCATCTCGCTTTTTATTATAGAAACCGCGTGTTGGTATTTAATAAGGGTAGTGAAACGATTGCCTATTATCTATCATGATGGTAGGTAATAGGCAATAGCTAATTTTTTTATTTAATATATAATAATATAATAATAATAATAATCATTTATTCATAACCCAGTTTATACATAGAAGTCATTTCAGTATAGTTAGGTTAGGGGTTTACAAAGTATGGTTGCAGCAAAAGGTGAACCCTGACATCGAAACTAGTAAAAATACTGTATTTTCAATGTCAGTGATTCCTCGACACTATGAACAAAACTAAAAGTGACACAGTTTTACAGATTACAAGTGCATAATTAGGATCATGAACAAAATTTTCTTAAAATAACAATAAGAAAAAAAAATACAAAAATGTGATGTATGTATACTGAGGTACGCGCGCGCGTGTGTGCGTGCGTGTGTGTGTGTGTGTGTGTGTGTATGTGTGTGTGTGTGTGTGTGTGTGTGTTGTGCGTGTGCGTGTGCGTGTGTATTATTTTAACAAATTCTCTGTATCGATATACGACATTTTCAGTAAGCAAGAAGTGGTTTTCTTTTTAACTTCAAATGTATTAAGAGGATATATATGTGCAATTTTGTGTATACTATTATATAATTTGGAAGAGAGGGCTAGAAATTGACGTTTAGCAAAAGCTGTTCGGCATTTTATTGATGGACATACATGTGTTGAAGCTCTTCGATGAGTGAGGATATTTGTATCCAAGGGAAGTGAAGCATGTTTACGCAATATACTGCGAAGAATATATAGTTGCCTTACTGTTAGGACTTGGCATTCAGAGTATAACAAGTTTGTGGAATGTCGAATACGTTTGTGAGTCATAATCTTTAAAATGGTTCTTTGAGCTCTCTCCAAATTCACCACGGTACTGCCAGCCCCTCCCCAGATCGGAATACAGTACGACAAAACAGATTGGCATAAGCAAGATATATAGTTTTACTGTTTCTTGGTCGACCAAGTGCCGTATTGTCTTAAATATAAATTAATTTTCGCACTCTACCATTCAGGGCTTCGATTTGTGTGTGCCATTTCAAGTTGCAATCAATATATACCCGAGGTATTTCACATTATAAGTAATGTTGAGTGGGCTACAGCCACACGATACTGAAGGAAAGTTGCAAGTGTGGATGATTATATTACAGGACGCTAATGGTGGTGAGGAAGCAGCGGTCACATAAAAAGGGAGGATATGCGTCTTATTAAGTTTAAAGTGAGAAGGTTTGTGAGAGCCAGGTCATTACAGTTTCCAGAGCATCTTGAGTGTGCTGCTTGGCGCTCAACCAGTCCTTGCCATAAGTCAAAAGTGCTGTGTCGTCTGCGTAAGCAAAGACGCTACAATTAGGTATTTTAAGATGACAAAGTTCATTGACGTATACCTGGAAGAGAGTCGGCCCCAGTAATGGCTTGAGGAATGCCATAATCAATAGACGAATGCTGCTAATGTACGGACCTACCTTAACGAACTGTTCCCTGTGTGTGAGATAGCTCTGGAAAAAATTTAGTTCGCGTCCACGAATGCCAAGACTCTCCATCTTTTTTATCAAGATGGAAATTGAGACGTGTCAAAGGCCCTGGAAAGGTCAAGAAAGACTCCGAAACACTTTTTTTTACTATCAAGCTTATCAACTACTTCACTGGTGAAACTTGCAATGGCGTCTTCAGTTGATATGCCAGATCTGAATCCAATTGATTTTTTGCTATTAAATTATATTTGTCTAAAAATTTTACTAGGGCATTATTTAATATCCTTTCCAAGACCTTCGAAATAACGCGGCAATATTGATATCGGTCTATAATTTGCACACACACTCCTATCACCCTCTTGTAAATGGACTCACAAGCGCTCTCTTTAAAGCCCTAGGAAAAATACCAGTGGAAATTGAAAGGTTACAAACATGTGTTATGGGCGGTATAAGAACGTTTCTGGATAATTTTATCAGTAGGAGATATTTTATCCCATCCAGGTGAACAATCGTCTCGCAAGCCACAAATTATACGTTCAACCTCCCCAAAGTCGACCTCGGTAAGTACCAAAGAGTTCTTTACATTAAGAGCCATCGGAGAGGAGCATTGTGGGGGAGGTGTTATTTTCGTAGCCAGATTTTTTGCAATATCCACAAAGTAGTCGTTAACTGAGTTTAGGGCAATATGGGGATCTGTATTTTTAGGTAAAAGTTCAAATGGAGGTTAGAATTACGATGTGAATTTGTCACTTTTTGTACTGCCTTCCACATAGCTTTGGGGATATTTTTTGCTTTGTCAAATCAGCCCTCTGATATTCACGCTTAAGTCTATGTATGAGGTTATTCAAGAAATTTCGATATCTCTTATAAGTTACCTTGAGAATATGATTATCCGGATCGTTACGTAGCTCTTTGTGTATTTTATCCCGGTTATGCATGCATCGGAGAAGACCTGGAGTGATCCACGCTTTAAGGATATTTTTTCTGCGAGATGTCACAACCGTTGTGGTATGGGCATTTATTGTGTTAGTAATAATGGAGATTAGTCCATCGGCTGCCTGATCAGCATTGTGAGTATTCATAATAGTAGAAAATCAGTATCGTTTAAAGCTTTTCTAATAGATTCATAGTCGGTCCTAATATTTGTTCTATATG
>PQWD01006553.1:0-33193 GCA_019425675.1 Leucinodes orbonalis
CGCAGGTTCCAACCCGCCACGTACCTTCTACCCCGTATTTTCGAATTTACAAAAGTATATGTACGTTATCCGATACCTTTACGGTGAAGGAAAACATCGTGAGCAAACCTGCGCATGCCTGTTAAGAGATGCAAAGGTTGTGCGTGAAGTCAGCCAATCCGTTCTGGTCCCATGTGAACGACTAAGGCCTATACACCCTTTATGGGTAGACTCGTGCCCATCGGTAAAGGCGGTTCAGGGATAAAAGTATAAAACATTCAGCAGTAGTTTTTCTGCCAGTTTCATCGTAATTGATGATATAAATCCGCATAAAAGGTGGCCAGTTGACGCGCAAGGAAGTGACGCATTGAGACGCTCCAACCTTAGGTTATTTCCGACCGGCGAAAGCACCTACATATTATACTTTCACGCTGGCGCAATAGCCACAAATCTATATATTATGCACGTACTCTATATATTATGTAATACTCAAATAATAATAATATTAATGTACGTTCATTGATCTCCTGTTAATATATTTACTATTAGGTAAATTTTTTATGTAAAAATCACTAAATAAGGACTTAGGCCGCTGACAGCTGATACACAGTTTATAATTTATACTAATTCCTATCTTATGGTAAAGCATGTAATAAGATTTTTTTCATTCATACTACATTTATCACAAGGGTATTATTACCCATATTTATTTAGATTAGTAAATCCACGAACAAGAAACCCTTAGGAGTGTGACAAAAATCATATGCCGTAAACGTGCCCCGCTGACCCAAAAAATTAGGTTGGTCTTTCACGTGTCGCGACACATGTTTTACATAAATACATCATAACATAATATATACAAAGCATTGTATAATCAAAAACATGTTTCATGGACAGTAACAGCATAACTTTGACTTATGGTTTTGTTTTATTTCCTCTATAACCAACCCGCCTGCCAAGCGTGAAGATGTTACTCGTACATAGATCAGACTCGTTGGGGATAACTGTCTAAAAAAAAGGTTTTCTTTTGATTTCCGCGACAAGTCTTCGAAGGAAATGCTTGAATATCGTGGAGGAGGTACTAAGTCCAGCGATGGACGGTAAAGGACTGTTAAGTAAGCCGGTTACACTATTCAAATACAGCGGATTGCCATAACACACACGGGTTTCGCGAAACAATAAAATTTTGTTTTTACCAAACGCATTATTTAGATTAACTTTATCTTATTAGGACATGAAGTAATAAAATTCAGCTGTGCGATATTGTATCGATTGATATTATTATAGATATCTTTAGTATTAAGTCGTTATAAATATTCAAGTAATATAATGCTTTAGAGCGTCGGTGGCTCAGTGATGTGGACTGTCGCCTTCCTACCAATGTATTTTCGATTTTTCGAAAATATATGTACGTTATCCGACGCTCTTACGGTAAAGGAAAACATCGTGAGGAAACCTTCATGCACGCCTGCGAAGAGATTCGAAGGTTGTGTGTGAAGTCGTCCAATCCGCACTGGGCCCGCGTGGACGACTAAGGCCTAATCACCCTATACGGGTAGGCTCGTGCCCCTCGGTGGGGACGTTTAATGAGCTGATGATGATGATAATGCTTTCCAAATGTAATATTATTCTCGATATGATTGTATTTTCTTTACAAACTAACAGAAGCGTGCTCTTGTCGACTGCATAGGTTTTGTTTTACTTTAACACTTTCAGTGAGAACGACTCGCCCCGCGGGTCGTCGCGGGTGCCGGCAACTCGCCTGCGAGTACAAAGTTTTTCGCCATTATAGTATTTGCTACTAATAAACATCCTAAATGAGAGCGTCGTGATCAATGTGTGGACTGTTGCCTCCTACCGGGAGAGCTGAGGTTCAATCCCGCCACGTACTAATGTGTTTTCGAATTTCGAAAATATATGTACGTTATCCGACGCTCTTAAGGTGAAGGAAAACATCGTGAGGAAACCTGCGCACGCCTGCAAAGAGATTCAAAGGTTGGGCATATAAATGGGCTATACGGGTAGGCTCGTGCCCCTCGGTGGTGACGTTTAATGAGCTGATGATGATGAAACAGACTAAAAACTCATATGAACATTAATACGATGGTATGTAAAGGCTATTTTTGTAATTAATCAAGAAACAAATCCATTCTACAATGCCGTAACATACCTGGAGTCCTTCGTGAAATACAGGCGACATTTAGAAAATCGTAGTGGCGTAAAAAGTGATTATCATCGAATAGTACAATAAGACGCGACGAAGCAATTAAACCAACACAATCAACACCGCTTCGTGACGCTCGTCGTCTGTGATTGTAATGACTTTACAGACAAAAAAGTCTGGTTTATTTTGGGCCGTTCATTTCAATGATGGACCATCTGGCAAGTTTTTGGATTCGTTGTTTTACATTGTTTGATCACGTCAAGCTGGCTTTATTTGGCAATTTATTTATTTTACTTTATAACGTCTAATAACACTTACATAATTAAAAATAATACATTAAAATAAATCTAAAAATGTTACTCTCACTCATCAAATCTCTCACAAAACTTCTAGCATATCAATAAAATATCCTTCCGTTCATCAGCAAACTAATCACACTCTAAGAACCCATCCAGAAGGGAATTCAAAAGACCGAGGACCCTAGGTACCGGTGATTGGGCATGAGATACTGTCCGGCAAGAAGGATCTGTCAGTAACTTATGGTGTGTACTGTTTGGGGTAAATAATTTACACAGTTCCTCGTGTAAGTCGTACAAGTAACTTTTAAAAGAGACTTTGAACCTAAATGGGGACGAGAATATGAAGGCCTGGAATATGAGCCACAGAATAGTGAAATCCGCCAGCACGATGATTTTTGAGAGCTTGAATTCCAGTATATACAGAATATGTCGCATTTGGATATTTTGCCCAGAATGGATCCGGCGTTGAATGTAATACGGAAGGTCATATCATAATGTATTAAACAATGATGTGAAAAAGTATAGATTCGTGATAAGCTCACAAAAAAATCGAAAAACGTGTTTCGAATAGTGACAGCACACATACACATATTTCGAATGAGCATACTTTTACTTGAGGCACGGGTGGCGTATCTACCTTTATATATATCATTGGTATTAAATAAGAACCGATGACGATTTAATCCCTCTCAAGACAATAGGCATCAAGAGGCTACCAACTAGGTGTGTTGTAAATAGAAGGCACAAATAATGGCGCTATCATCGATGCAGTCACCGGCATTGCGTCACCCTTCGTGAATCACGGCGCGTTTCTGCTTTACTTGAATCTCTGCGCGTATCTAATGCAACATATTCGGTATGCAGACGTTAGAACGTTACCCTTCGCATACAACCTTTATAGAAAAACGTGGACACTGAATCAATACAAAGAAATACATTATAATTATCAATAAATACTTTCGTAGTCATAAATTTTTGAAAAACAATTTTATGAAGCTGAAACTAGTAGAAAACTTTTAGCAAAAAAAAAACGCGATGGTCAGGTTTCAGATAGACTAGGTCCTAAAATAGGCTATTACTTTTGTCTGCAACTACCTAGCGTTTTTAGCTACAATTTTTCTCGTTTCAGCTTCATCCAATACTTAGATGTCGATATCGATGAGAAGGGCCTTGTCATCTATATTGACGGGATTAGTCTCAAGCTCTTGGCGGGCAAATTGGAGATACCATTACCTAGTAATTGTGTATAAACAAAAACTAATTTAACGACAACCCTGTCTTTGGTCACGTTAACTGCGAAGTCAGCGAGACGTCGTCGGAAAATATTAATAGTAAACAATTAGTGTTTACGCTATTTAATCTGTGAAATTGGTGTTGTTTCAATAACTATCCGCTCAAATGTTTAGCGAGAGAAACAAATAAAATCCAATGTCTGCCGGAATAAAGTCCCGGCTATACAATTGAGTAGCAGTTTTTACTGCACTAGCTGAGAGCATACGTCGTCTCCTGCATAAACGTATGCACTTCCTTATGAACCGCTCTTATGCCATCCAGATTGCTCATATAAAATAATATCATTGTAAAGGCATAAAAATTTATAAATTTTCTTATTTTCTTTGGAGCCAAAGTAATTTGCATTTATTTAAATAATAGACTCATTACACTTCGTCACATATCGTATTTAAAATTGTTATGTTTCATGATGACTACGAACGTGACAATTAGTCACTTGGCATTGACACTCCCGAGTTGGCGAGTATATATTCTCTTAAGTAATCATTTGTTACAAAATGTCCGTAATACTTAAATACGACAGTAACATTACTACAATCATGACTCCAATGCTAAAAGGTTCACCAAAGACATTTATAATTGCGGCCTTTAGTCCAATACACGTCAAAGAATTTGTTGACTTATTAGGATTTTTTTTATGTTACGAAGTGAACAGGACGGTCAGACCTGATGGTAAGTGACACGCCTGACCATGACAGAGCGGCATTGAAGGAGATGAACAACTGTTAGACAGTTATTATTTTCCATTAATGCTGCACTGCGCCTGTCACTGGAGATAACAGATAATAGGTCTCTTATACCCGGTCATTTCACTACATTAGGTGCCGAAATTTATCTGCTCGGACCTCAGAAATAATATTTTAATACATAAAAAATCATACAAGGCGAGCCGGGCTTAAGTCTAAATTAAAGTTCATTTATTTTTAATTAAGCTAAAAAATAAAGAATTATACAATAAAATAATATAAACTTTAGACTTGAGAAAAAATGAGCTTCAGCGGTTTTGGCCTGTTGGTTAAGATGCACCCAAGAAAACGCAATAGTACTTTTTTATACCCTGAGGGTTCCGAAAAATAAAATTAACTGTTCTGGAACAACGATGAGAAAATCATCATGACACGTTTACCCAGAATGAGAAGGATACGAATATATTTGACCACTGACCACCAACAAAGTAATAATAATAAATCATAAACGACAAACAATACCAAAGAGTTGTTTGTGTCATCACATCTATTGATTGATACAATAGCTATGATCCAAACATACTTGATTGAATGTTATATTGTATCGGCCTAAATACCAGTCATGCAACTGGTAATGAATCGTTAACGACATATCAAATTTTACGGGTTACTTCGCTACGTTGCCAAAGACTCAGTGGGTACAGAACTCCCTACAAAACATAGATTTTCTATAGTTTGTCTCGCGATAACGTTAGAGTATTTATAATTGATTCTATAGAATCCGAAAAACACAGATAATATAAAATGAAACAAACTTACTTAGATGATGCGCTCTAAAAGTTTAACATCAATGCATTCTATACTCTTCTTACTAACAAGCCTTTCAAAAATTTTAATGATTAAAATAATGATAAAAATAATTAAAATAATAAAAAAAGATTAAAATAATGACCTATGTAGAACCCTGTATGGCACTAGTTTCTTAAGTAACATCACCAGCCTTGCCGATAAAGAAGCTCGACTTTATCAACAGAGGCAGTCACAAAACAAACCTGACCACGGGGAAGAGATCTCATCTCATGTTTATAACGAGATATATTGTTGACACAAACAGTATAATATCAACATGACATAATATTCTTACAACACAAGTCAATAACATAGATATTGAGGTATTGGTCAGCTCCAGGCGGCACAGTCACATAACGAAAAGACATTTACAGTGGCTCAATTATTCGTAAAGACAAAATTAGAACTTCGTCATCGCACTTCCGTGTTAGTAGTACATATATACAGTTGTAAGTATATACTAAGGTCTGTTGAACATGTCTTGAGGCGCGCATATGACCCGGCCGGTCGTTGACCCCCGCCACCACTTATTGTTTATTAACTGCTCGGATGCTGTGAGCCTAATTCACAGTACATAATTGCTTTGCACCGGAATCCAAATATTTCATAAGTCATATTTGACGACCCATGTGGTGTAATGGTTGAGAAGTCGGCTATTGCAGTATTGCACCAAGGATTTCGAATAGACCCCCGGGCAGTACAAACATTTATAGGCACGAGCAATGATGTAAAAGTATGGATCGTGATATGCTCACAAAACAATCGAAAAAAGTGTTCCGAATGCAGTGACAGCACACATACACATATTTCGAATTTCGAACACATTTACCTGAACAAAAGAGTACAAACTGTACTCTCTTCGGCGGTTCGTTTTTAAGGGACGGATGGCGTATCTTCCTTTATATATACAGAATATTATTGGGCACGAGCATATTATATGTTTGTATAGTATTTGAATTGATAGAATTGATTAGTGTGGACTGTTGCCGTCCATTCCGGAGGGCGGCAGATTCAAACCGCCCTGTAACGATGTGTTCGAATTTTCGAAATGTACGTTTATCTGCCGCTCTTACTGTGAAGGAAAACATCGTGATGAAACTTGCGCACGCCTGCGAATATATATATAACTGATCATGACAGACACATATATATACATAACATATATATATATTCAAAGGTAAGATATACAAAGGTTGTGTGTGGGTGAATTCATCCAATCCGCACTGGGGCTGCGTGGACGAATACGGCCTATTCACCCTTTACAGGTAGTCTCATGCCTATAGGTGGGACCTAACATGAGACCTAACATCTGTCGTCTCGAATGAAGGGCTTAGGGCAATATTGACGAAAAATAATGACTAACCACTGTTATTGATCTTCTTCAACACTGCATCTGTCACGATCAGGCGTATCACTTACCACCAAACGAGCACACTGACCGCCCCGTTTCCTTATGCCATAAAAAAAAACTTAGTATTGGAGGAGCGATGTTACACGTAAACGTAAAGTAGCTGACAGTGGTTAAAAATTAAAAGCCGTCGTCTGGCCTATTCCTAGCCTACAGACCTACCTATTTATTTGTATTTTTCCGCCATAACAGTTCATCTGGTGTTTCTCGTAAATAGAGTTTATTTTATTCTATAGCTGTATACCGGACTTTTGAATGATACAGGCAGTAAAACTAGATACTTTGATATATATACGTCTCCAGATAGCAACTCAAATATGGTTTTCCCGGTATGCGAGTGTATTAAAAGCGAATGATTGCCAGTTGTGTGCACGTGGTTTCATCGTAAATAAGCCGGCTCGACTAGGGTGATGCTTACCTCATTGAAAACTAAAGTGAAAAAACTCCCAACAGCAGTGCTGCCACCTTAGCCTTTTTGTAGCTAGATCTAGCACTTTTTAGTATAGGTGTAACCCTTTTTTAACGATTTAGCCCGAAAAGAGCAATTTAACTCTTTTTCACTGTCTTGAAAATATTACCAAATTATGAAGTTTTCGACAAGCACTTATTGCTATTTCATCAGTCATGGTGACCTTTTTTTAGACGCTCTAAAAACCGGCTTCATGTCATGATTATTTCAGCATTTTTAGAACAGAAAATCTTTTGATAGTCAATCTAGCCCTATCTAGCCCTTTTGACTTCTCTCTTCTTCTGGCAATAGTGCCCAACAGCTATAAGTCATTCCGGAAAATAAAGAAAACGTTCGTTGTGTTCCGTCGAGTGAGGTGACAGGAGAGCACAAATTCCCGCATGTCTCCTTTTAACTTCTCCTTTTTTTAAGATTGCCAACGCGCTTGTAATTCCATAACGGTAACGAGTATTTATAAGTGGCAGTATAACTTACCATCAGGTGTACTTCCCTCTCGTCTACATACCCATGAAATAAAAACCAAAGAAATGCGATCTGATCGTTCCTATCACTTAAATAGGATTTCCTGACACTGACATAAAATAAGTAAAAACCCAATCATAATACAAATATTTTATCGATTGCGTTTTAAACCGCAACAGACGTCCCCTATCTTTGAAGACAGTATTTTCACCTTCACAACCCAGATCCTTATCTCTTGTCAGTATCGATACATTATAAAGATTAGTTTACGAACGATAAAACAAATAAAACTTAGGAAGATAGTATGTACAAGTACATTACACAATATACTTTCCTCGACAGTATATAAATAGTTTTGAAGCGGTAGTAAAAAAATGTACCATCTAGCAACGTCTTTATTAAAGAGGTTTTTCGAAAAATGGTCATTTTGATAGAATTTTCATTTTCAACGTGGTTTAGCAAGTAACGAAAAAATAATAGGGCAGTGTTAAACGCGTCCAGAACCTCATCCATTCTATACCCCGCATTGTGTTACTAAAGTCGGCGTGTTCCATAATAAATTACAACTGTAATAAACATGAAAACAGTAAAATATAAAGTACACTAATATTAGTATAAACTTTACAAGCGCACAACGACAACGCCCACCACTAAAAGCAAGGTGATGATGTTATTAGGAGCTTCAAAATTTATAACAACTGACACGAAGTGTGGGCGCGACCAGTTCAATGTAAGCGATTATTTGGGGCCCCAAACGATACCCTATCCACTACAATATTTTAAAACCTATTTAAGAAACTCCAGCTTAAACTTTATGGCTGGCTGAACAAATCTTGAGTATAGCTCTCGTTTAAATAGGTCAACAACAGCAGTAGATGAGACGGCAAAACACCCTCATTTCAGAGGTTTGCATAGTAGAAGAGTAAATCTTATATGTAAATAAATAGAGAAGGGGGATTAAGACCTCCGGTAAGTTTTGGTCACAAGATACCGTAATTTTACCGTCTTACCATCTTACTACGGTTCGCATCGTCATTATGTTACGTAGCGGTAAAGATAAGTTTTGCCTTAAATAGTACCGAGGCTAAAGACGCGCTATTGTCATTTAAAGGTCAACCTAAATACTTCGGTAAATGTTTTGTGGCCACAGTTCATTGACTTTGGAGACAAACTGTATCAAAGCACTAATGTATACTTGAAAAAACTAATGGTAAAGGTGTACTGATAAATCAATTGCAAGTTTGCAATCTAGAGAAAAAATAAGTAATTTAAGAGTCGTGAAGGTACTTATTCGTTACAGCGTAAACTCCCTGTGGCTATACTGATGTGTACCAATTTATCATCTTTAACCATTGCTGACATTTTCTTTAGTGTCTGGAAGCTTGGTGATTAAAGGGTTAAATTAAATCCGCTAAAACATAGCTGATTTTTGATGATCATAATTCATAACAAACACGTAGGTACTTTTGTACATATGTACGCTGCTTTTCAATGGGATGGCAAAAAAATCACGAGGTTTTCTTATTAATAAGAAAGGCTACATAATTAGGATTCTATTAACACATTATTTTCACAATTTTATCTGCTGGTGAAATAATGTTGCACTGTTTCCCACGGCCGCGTCCATTCAACATATTATAATCACAACGTAATCTCAATAATTTCCTGCGTTGCAAATAGCATTAATAAGGCCATCGTTGCAATTAGAGACTCCAACTTGGAGTAACAATTCGACTATTTTAAGAAACCCCAAGTATCCTCATGAAATCATCTTTAGTAGAGACTTTTTGTTTTCATAAGTTTTTACACAGCGCCATCTCACCCTAAAACATGAAGTTTGTTCTGTGAATGGAAAATCGCACTCATATACATTTTCTTTAAATACTTTTATATCATAGACAATCACCTAGGGCAATACAAACAGACATGTTCAATGCTCATGCACACAAACGTTCCTGGGGGTCAAACTCGGAACCCGTGTAAGTAGCAGCCACAGAATGACAGAACTAATAAACACGTCGACCAGCCACTAAATAGTAAACATCATTCTAGTTTTCTCCCCGGATTTTATGGATTCTTTGTCAATTTAAAAAAAATATACTTAATTATTAATTATGTGGTAGCAGCGGACCTCAACCATTATGAGTGACGATCACGATTAAAAATAAAAAATGGCCAGAATTTTATTTTTAATCAGGCGCCCAGTCGGTCGTCCCAGATATTGCTGGAAGGATATGGTGGAGGCTGATCTGCGTAAGCTCGGGATCGAACACTGGGCAGAGGTTGCACAGGATAGAGACCGGTGGAAGTCTCTCGTTTCGGAGACCAAGACTCACTTTGGGTCGTTAAGCCATTCAAGTTACTTACTTAATTTTATTTTTCAATTATAAATAATATATTAAACGCTATAAGCGTCGTTGGCTCATTGTTGTGGACAGTTGCCTTCTGATCTGGTGGGTTTAGGTTCAAATCCCGCCACGTACCAATGTCTATTAGAATTTTCGAAATTATATGTACGGTATCCGACGCTCTTACGGTGAAGGAAAACATCGTGAAAATCCTGCGTACGCCTGCGAATAGATTCAAGGGTTTTGCGTGAAATCGGCCAATCTGCATTGGGACCGCGTGGACGACTATGACCTAATCACTCTATATGGTTAGGCTCGTGCCCCTCGGTGCGGACATTATAATGAGCTGATGATGATGATATCACTAACGAACTAGTAACCAAGCAAACCACACATCGCTAACTGCATACATACTATAATGAGCCTGATAATGAAGACAGTAGACAGGTAAAAACCTAGACACAAACGTCCTTATTTAATACCACATAAGGATCACAATCACAAAGTATTGAAGTGATAATGTTATCAGGGAAACGTGACCACCGGCTATTATGTGATTAGTTTTAAATGTTACAACGTATAATGTGTGAACGAAACGTTAGTTTTGTATGGGAATTTATTATCTAATTTCCATATGCGAGTGTCGGATTGGAGTAAGAGTCTTGGGTCTCTTCAACCTGTTGTAGTCCACTGCTGGCCACAGGTCTCCCTTATTTTGCGCCAGATATCCCGGTCCTCCGCTTTCCTCATCCAGCCTCCACCAGCGACCTTTCGCAAGTTTCGAGTATTGGTAAACATGGCATAGTGTAGAGCATCTTAATCTGATAGAACGATGACTTCAGGAGGTTACTGGTTGAAAAAGATTTATATTATCGCGGAAAGGATAAAGAACAAGTATCTATTGTTTGTAGCGATATTTATCCCCAGCAAGTCTTTGACCGTCTACACGAGATAGAAACGCAGAGCCATTTTGAGACATATCTTCGGTGGAGGTAGCCCGATTATAATAACAAAAACAGGGCATTACAAACATTTGTGTGCATGAACATGACTGTTTGTAATGGTCTGGGTAAAATTGGAATACTGTGCAACATCATTTATTAATTTGTGACTTTTGTTACCCAAATGTATCATAGTATATAAATATATTAGTTTTGTTGATTAGACATTACCAACTCCGTAGGTTTGAGTCCTTAACTTAAACTGGCACTTCGCAGAATATAAAATATATAGCGTTGAATTTTGTAAGCTGTACCCACTTATTGTGGTTTACAACGTAGCCATAAAATCAACGGAGAAATTATTTATTAATAATCAACGACCAGCAATAAGCCAAATTGTCTAATAATCTACGAACCAATTAACTGTTCGTTCAGCCTTTAAGATTTAAATAAGTAATAATACATACATACTTTCTCTTCTCCTTTATAGTATTAGTGTGATTTGACATAATAAACTTCTACAAATAGCAATCTGCTCAGAAATAAGGATAGAAGCCGATTAAATCCTACTACTTCTTCCAAAACTATAATAAACCATATTTTTCACGTGTATGTAAGAAGTAGCTTATAGCTTTCGGATCTCGAGTCAACCTTACCGGCTATAACTGTGCAAATGGCACAATTCGATCTCTTCCACATCACATTCTCTATTTAAAACTTACCTAGGCTATAAATTAGAACCGCAGTTTTAACTCGGTCTAATCTTACACGCTTTATTCTACAATACACATCGTAATCCAATAAACAAACTGAAACATCCGTTGCAGCATTGACATTAGACCTTTGTGGTGTAATAGTTGAGACGTCGGCCATTACACCAAGGGTGCCGTGTTCGATCTCCGGACCATACACACTTTTGTGGTGTACTTCATTTAGTGTATATTGGTCTGGGTGTCTCTATATTACAAGTAGTATATAATGAACCCAAAATACAGGTTCCGCTTAAATTGGGGCTGTGAATGTCTCTGGATATTAACATTACTCTACACCACAATCCCCGCAGTCACGAGGAAAGTGGACGACTTCATCAACGGACACTGCGCTTTGTTCGTGCCGAATGCATTTGCGGTTAACCATGCGCTCGGGTTACCGCTTCCCGGTAAGAGAGCGGATTAAATTAGCGGTTCACGTGGGTACAGTTGCATAGAGATAGACTGTCGTTTAACTATCGATTGTCTAGAGTTGGCATCATATCGATAACAATAATAAATCTAGTTACAACATCGATAGATTCTATGACTATCTCTTTCATTTTTATTTTATTTGAACAATAACAATAATGTGTTTCATAAAGCAACACATTCTTGTTTCCTTTCTTAGATCAACTATTGTGTACCTAAGTTTACTTCTAAAGTCAGAAGTCTAATCTTAGTCAATTGGTGCGGATATTCGAAGGGATGTGGCGTCACTAAGGCAGTGACGGAAGTCTATCCGATATTCGTACAATAAAAATAAAAAAAAATCTTGTATAGCTGTATCTGCTTATGATCCCGTAATTTTTCAATGAATATTGCTTAAGACTCAAAATTATTTGGCAACGCATTTCTATCTTATGGAGCAGTGATGTCACCATCTAACCAAAATACTTATGCTGCAGTGGTTCCTTTAAACTGCAACTGATGCTGACGCTTGTGCCTGATTGGTTTTTGTTTTTTTTTTATTATCAATGGGTTTACGTTGGTTTTTTTATGTAATTAATACTATTAAATCTCCGATTTACTTTACTTTCTTTATATTATTAACTGTACGTATTTTTTTCTTGCCATCATTTAAACCGTATACTCATGTGCACTACTCGGTACAAAAATACCTAAGCCCTTAAATAAGCTGCTTGGTTATTTACATCAAATCGTACTGCAAGCTAGCTGGTTACGTATTTGCTAAAACTAGTACTGAAAATGTTTGTATACATAGCATACTTAAGTATTATTCCCAAAAATAACTTCCCACGGTGTTTTGAATAAAAACACGTGGGAGAGCTGAGCTTTGGGACAAATTTGCCGAATAGACAGGAGTGACATCATGGTTTCACATAATACCCGAATGAAACAATGCTTCGCGTATAGTTTTTCCAAATAAATGCCCCTTCCCCCCCCCCCCCCCATTCACCTATATTTCTTCATTTTGCCTCTTTTTATAGGATGACAATGGGCCCTAGTATCACTATTATTACTTCCATAAATATGTCAATAACTATGTAAAATCGTAGAATCTATTCATTGAATAAACGCTACATAATTCATGTATTCAATAATTGCGCATCACCAAGGACAATTCAATTGTGATAAAAGGAATAAAAATACGATTCTCCCATGGAACCAATATTTGGCCGCACCAGTAACGTGGGCTGTGAGATATTCATGTTGTAAATGTGGTACATTCATAGATAGGCATCAAACACAGCATGTTTGTGTACAGCAGTACCAATTGATTCTCAAATATTTAAGGGCATTTCTCTGTAAGCTCGTACAGGTCCCATAGAAATGCTGTCCTGGCAATTTTTTTTTAACTTTTCCAAGATATCCTATTCTATTTCCAAGAAAATTGACTATTAATTCAGATAGAACAGGTGTCCCACTGAAACTACTGTTATTTTTCGAGTTATTAGCGATTTTCCAAAAAGTCATGACAGGGGACTGTTTGACACATCACGGGACTGTTTTGAACGTGAAAGGGTACTGTTGGGTGAGACAGAGGTCTGTTGTACTTAAAAAAATACATTTGACATTATTATTATTTTTTTATAAAATTGTAGTATTAATAGTAAATCAAATTTCTAAAATATAAATGAACAGAAATACTGCAACTCTTTTTAAATATTCGTAACAAAAAATAACCTTAAGTGCTAGAAACGATTTGTACTCACTGAGATCAACATAGTCTGATTATAATCTAATTATCAATATCTATTATCAACAATTAAATACCAAGTATTTATTGAAAAACGTACAAACTAGATAATTATTAGAAAACAGTCTTTTCTCTCAAATATTATGATATTTCAACTGAGATCTATAAAATCCTTAGGATTTTTTAAAATATAATAAGGCATTTAATGAAATTTATAACATTAAAAGAAATGACTTAACATTTAAAAGTCAGCGTTCAAAAACGTCAATATGAGAAGAAAACTGATAAAATATTCTCTTTCCCTTTACTATCAAGTCAGGGTTATCCAACTTTTGAATAACTTGATCAAATGACACGTCTGAAATATCTTTATCATCAATTCTAAAGGTCTGCACTTGCTGGTCGCAAATCTTGAGGAAAGTTACACGTAGGTCGTTTTCATCATCATCAATCTCATTAATTACGGCAGCATAACGGTATTCTATATTTTTAGTTGGGAATTTCACAAGAACGTAGTCTCCAGTACAATAACATGAATCCCGAGTGCCACTCGAGCCTGCTACGGTATCCAATATTTCTGTGAAGTTATTAGGTATCAGCTCAGGCTCAGCAGATGCAAGATCTTCCGGTTCGGAGTCTGTAAATACGTCTTCTATTGTCCATCTAGATTTTAGAGCAAAGTTGATACTACCAATCTTATAATGCTCACAAGTGCCGCTGTTGCAAAAGCAGCTGAGACTTTTCATTGTTAGTGTTTTACATTTACTTGGACAGCCGAGGATAGAGTTTGGGTAAACACCTGCGACCTGATGCACATTTAAAGTGCCTTTAAAACCCTTCTGATCGACCGATTCTTTTTCAATTTTATCGATCATTGCCTGAATGTCTGCCGTGGATTGCGACACATGTGATTCCAGGACATCGCTCTTGGATTACTTTAACAAACTGATCAATATTGTTGATGTCATCTCCAGAACTAACAACAAAATCAGCTGTCCTTTTACAAGTTGCTCCGATACCATCCGGTGCACCTTTTCCATGGCCGCGTTCGGTGTAGTTCCATGTAAAGCGATCAATATCTGCAATATGTTCAGAGAGTTTGGTGGCCATTATAAAAAACATTGTTTTGTTACGATACTGCGTGACAGGACCATCGCTCAAGAAATGCACTCGTTTGATGCCACGTGGAAGACTCTTGAAGATTGGTCGCAGATGTGTCCAAATGGCAGCAGGTGAATGGGATATATTTTCGGAGACTGTGCAAAAAGAAATAATGGAATTTCGTAGGTAAACTACTACGGTATGCAGACTCAGTTGTGCTCGAGATCCGCCGAAATGAAAGGCCTGTATTTCTTTTGCGTACTTAGTGCAATAATTCTCACTAAAATCTACGTGGATCAGAACTTCATCATCTTGTAGGTGTGACTTCAAATCTTTTATAGCTTTATATTGGTGATTTTGCAAAATTGTTATGAGCTGTTTTGGTTGTACTTCAAAAGTTTTTTTCAAAACTTTATTAACCAATCGGGGCTTTTTAGTTTTAAAATCTTGGATATCTTGCGTTTCAGAAATCCACATTTTATATTTTATGAAATTTCTATTATCAAATTCTTTATATTTCGGATTTTTATTCAGACAAGCATGACATGACCTGGCTAAACAATCCACATTATACCGGTCGCAACATAAGTCCTCCAGCAGCTTCTGATGATTGTTGTAAGTCAATATATTAGCAGCATTAAGTGCGCTGAGCTTCATGTCCATGTTGCTGTGAACTATGCAAAGACATGTATCGCGGTTTTGATTGTTTGGTTTCACAACCCAAAATGGACGAAGCCGGCAAAAAGTTTGGTAGCTAATTTTTATGTTACCAGTTATAAACTTTTTGTAAAGATTCAAAACTGTGTCTACAAGATATCTCTTCTGCTTTTTCACAGTGTTTCTAGTAATAAATTCTTTTTTACCGGCTGCCATACGACTGTTACTATCCTCTTCAAAAAAAATCTGAACAGCTCTTCTATAACAATCAGGTATTTTACGACGTTTAGCTGAAGGTACTTCTAAACCAAAAAGACTCGATATTTTACCTGGTCTAGACAATGACTTCATTTCCTTAGGTATCCAAAGCTTGTACTTTTGAAGAACAGTACCAGTAACAACTTTTTTAAAGATTTGTCTCTCTTTGGTACGTTTCAATGTAGAATAATTTTCTTTCAACTGCTTACTAATGACATCGCCAAACAACGCTTTCGTGACTACTTCTTTTCTTTGATCAGGGTCATCTAACATTTTTAATATCTTTTTCTTAGGCGTATCTTCAACTTGCTTTATGTTTTTTCTTTTAAATCTTGCTAATCTTTTTTTATACTTAGCAAGTCTTTTCTCTAAACGTGCGATCTTTTCATTTCTTTAAACTTCTGCCGTCAGTTTTTGCTTTCTTTTTTTCTTTGCAAAAGACTATAACTGGAAACTACAGGACTTGGAGCTTGAAATTTTGGACTGGTGGATCTTGAAGGAGTATCCACTTCTGGCTCTGATATCGGCGTATTTTCTCGTGCAAAAGTGTTTGTGATGTTTTGTAGTCTGTCTTTTGGCTCGGTATACGGCACAGTGTTCTTTCCACTTTTTTAAGGCAGCTCTGTGCTCACGAGGTGTCATATCCTTTACTAACTTTCGCAAACCTTTTTCTTTTTTCTTTTGGTACTTCAACTTCTCCTTTTCTCTCATTTCTTCCCTCTTTTGAGGGTCATTTTTTCTTTTTTGGTAACGTATTCGCTCTGCTTCTCGCTTTTTCAGCAGTAGTTCCTCACGGGATAACTTTTTCTTTTTAGGAACCATATTATCTCACTGCTGGTCAACCTGTGTAAAATAATTTAAGTGAATTGATAATGCTAAGTTAATATAATTATACAATGAAGCGATCAATGATTCTTGGTAAATTCATGCATTAATAAAACAGAAGAGTGAATAAATTCACCCAAATATTACATAACAACAATAACCTATTCGCAAAAAAAACAGTCCCCTGTCAAGTAAAACAGTCTCCTGCTGCAATTTTAAGCAGAGGACTGTTGCCAGGGGACTGTGTATTTTGGTTAGATTTAACAATATTTACAGAACTGAGGTAAAATAGTTTATTAATAATCTACTGATCAATTGAGACATAAATTATATACAATAAACATTATACATAAATTATTAAAGTAATTAACATACACAATTATGAATTACCAGAGGACTGTGTAGTGTAGCGATTCAAGCGCGTGTTCACCTCACAAACGACGCTCTGACACTAAACAAAATGGCGTCTTAACGGCGTATTTAGCAAGGTTGCCAACTTCACAGCAATTGCGTTTCGTTTCACTCAAAAACATATTCATAAATATTGTATTTTTTTTGTATTATGGACTTAAATTTTGGCAGGGGACTGTTTGAAAATTTTGGGGACAGAGTTGACAGGAGTTTTCTAAATAAATAAAATTCATAATTGTACTTTTTTAACGAAAATAGTATAATTCAGTCGTTTTTCTTTATGATATCAACTGCGTAATTTATATACTTTCAATAATATCTTAGTATATCTCATTTCTATGTGGAAAAGCAGTGATGGGGACAGCCAGAGGACTGTGTTTTTAGAGCTTCTATCACGTCTAAAAAAAATAATTAAAATAGTTACGGTTTTGAAAACTTGGGTCCCTTAAGTTTAGGGATTTAAGTTTCATTAGGTGTGGGTCTTTTTTTCATATTTTACTTACTTTTTAAAAAAGGTCGGACAGCGATTACGACGTTACAGAGATTGCCTTAAGCTGCACTGCTATTTGCGAAGCTTAAATGGACAACCTTGCGACCTCTAAGAGAAGAGCGTATCCCCATTTAAAAGTTCGGCACGCATTTCTTAGTTCTCTGGTATAGCAAATGTATATGGTTGACGGCGTCATTTACCATCAGATAAGCTGTCTGCCCGTTTGCGCGCTATATAATAAAAAAGTGTAGTAAATACTGTGAGCACTCTGCACTCACTAAAATTGCCCGAGGTAGTTAAATGTACCTATGCAAAACATTAATACTAGATCATCATCATCATCAGCTCATTAAACGTCCCCACCGAGGGGCACGAGCCTACTGGTATAGGGTGTATAGGCCGTAGTCGTCCACGCGGGCCCAGTGCGGATTGGACGACTTCACACACAACCTTCGAAACTACTAACTACTCCTACGTACTACTAAATACTAGATACGTTACAAAAATCCCACCCCAAATAGATCCCAGAACCGCCATTTGGTAATGTTAGAAACCCTTTAATGACGACAGTTATTGGGGGAGGGTTTAATACAAAAAATAACTCTATGGCTGTCATCATAAGCCACCATCTGGCGTTGCTATTAAGCAATATGCCAGTAACATTAATTTACGAAACTAGGACAATGTAATAAAGTAACTGTGTTCACACTTTGTAACTACCAAAAGAAAAACACATGTTATATCTAATATTCAATATGGTCTTCAACATTCATAAAACTTACTACTATGACAGTACAACACTGAGAGCTTCATACATTTTATAACATTCTTACTAACAAAGGTTGTAATTGATAGATGCAATAAACAATGAGGTATGAGGAAAAGGCATCAAGGCCATCTCAGTCGGCAATCGGCGATGACATCATACGCGCCGCGCGAGAGGTCTTTAAAACAATATAATCACTAGTGTTGAATTGTAATTCAAATTAATTATTTTGAAACCTACTGTTTTAGCAATGTAATAAAAATTTACCAAATTTAGCCAAGGCAAAATCTTGAGAACTCATTTTTTTGAATTATGACTATGTAATTGGAAAATTACTGGTATAGGAGACTAACATCTGTCATTTGGGTGGTGAGGGCAGGGTAGTGTTGATGGAAAATAATTACTCCCTACTGTTATTCATTTCCTTCAACACTGTATCTGTCAAGGTCAAGTGTATCACTTACCACCATAACGTTTTTTTTTTTTTTAACTGACTACTACTGTTGCCGCAGATGGCTTTAAAGCTCACCGGGCAATTGGGAACACAAATGGCTCTCAGCCTTAACCACCAGGTGAGCATACCGATTGTCGTCCTGTTTATGTGATAATAAAAACAATCTTTACAATGCAATGCAAACGAAATAATTAGCTATTAATTTTCTATAACTATAGGAGTAACTGTAAGAAATGATTTGTAATAAAAAAAAATATTACTACATTAATAACATTTGTAATTAATTATAACAACACATGTAGCTAAGAGCCATTTTTTTTCCCATTTGCTCAGTAAATCTGTGAATGATAAGTGTAGTGTTGGTATTTGGGCAGCAATAAAAGCACATCCAAATATTTAAGAACATATTCCTATTCCTAGTACACAAATATCTTGAGCTTGGGGTGGCTCAATGGACTGTGCCTTCCACCGGGAGGGCTGAGGTTCAAATCCCACACGTACAATGTGTTTTCAAATTTTCGAAAAATATATGTACGTTATCGACGCTCTTACGTGAAGGAAAACATCGTGAGGAAACATTCATGCACACCTGCGAAGAGATTCGAAGGTAGTGTGTGAAGTGTCCAATCCGCACTGGGCCGCGTGGACGACTAAGGCCACCCTATACGGGTAGGCTCGTGCCCTTGGTGGGACGTTTAATGAGCTGGTGATGAATTATCATTGAATTAGCTTCTTAAATATTTCAATGTCTGTTTTATTTTAAAGAAATATTAAAGTTATAAGACAATTTTGAAGGATTAAAATTTCTTATAATTTATTTATTTAAGCAACAATAAAACAGTATTTGATTTCATTAAAAATACAAAGCATATTGGCAAAACATTATAATTTTTTTTATTATATTTTGTCTCTTATTAGCAAATCTATGGATTAAGTTATCTGCAATATTGAATTTATTTATTAATCAATAAATTTTATATTACATATGTACTTAATTGGGTACACTGACATAATGGGATGCTCATGGTGTGACACAAATATATTGTCATTGATGAATTAAAAGGATATTTCCATTGAAGAAATAATTTATTGAACTCAAATGAAAACATCCATGTAACTTTTTTATTTACTCAAGTGTAAGTTAAATTCAATCCTTAGCACAAGGTCGAGGCTTACAAGGTATTTAAATAAGAAGTAACATACATGCACTAACGCGATTATGATCTATTCATGTAAGTTTAATAATAATCTTAGTTTTCTAAAACTTTTAAACTTGTTTTTATTAGAAATTCCTTGAGTTTTACTTTTATGAGAATCACCCTATGTATTTTTAAAAAAAATAAGTAATTTAAGAAATACAAAAAAGCCTATAAGCTCTTACCTTAATTGCAAATTTTCTATAAAGGTGTCTGTCGTGAGATTGTCCAATAGGACGAAGTCGGACACGCCGACTTCTTGTTGACTCGCCATTATTGTGGGGCCACTTTATTTTACAATTTCAACTGACAAGTTACACTGATAACATAAAATAGTTTACGCGTATGCAATAACGTCAACAAACCGTTAAAAGTTTACTAACACAGAACACAAGCGGATAAGACAAGCATTTCTTTCAAACTGTCACAAAATTTTAAATTTGTCACATTGGCAGCCATGAATGTTGTTATTGCCATATCCAAAATATATTTACCCTACAAGACTTAATGACACAATTTAGTTATAAAATAACACTGTTGACCTTACTTAAAAATAAGTATTTGGTGCAAGAAAAGTGCCGTTATGGTCATTTATTTATTTATGATAAAAAGTGTATGATGAACAATAATCTAATATCTGAACACGTGTGCGCCCATTTTCCTTGTTGTAGGTGCATCAGATGTCATAATAATTTCAATTATTCTGAAAATTATATTTTCTTTTGGCCTTTACGTTTCATCTATCTATTATTTATCATGATTTTATATGTGTTTTTATGTGTTCACTTTTAATTGTGTAAATTTTAGCAAATCATTGTACTTTATGTGTTTTTCTAAGGTCGTTGTTTCAAGGATCTTCATGTTCTTTAAAGAGGATCATCTTCATAAAAGGTAGTGAGCTACGCCCACGATTGTGTCGCAGCGTAAATAAACGGCTACGAGTGTTTTTGTGTACGCGTTTCTAAGTAATGAGCGGGAAGTGGCAAGTGTGACGACGTTCGATTGTCGTGTGTATTGATGGAACAATGAGTGACTCGCAGGAGTAGAGTGGCTCCCGGCATACAGTCCCGGGCGCCGCGTCACAGTCCTCTGGGTCCAATCCCTCGTTTCCTCTATGAAGATGTCCAGCCGTTGGCACTTCAGCAGGAAAATAACAACAAGGAAGGTGGGGAGAAAGAGAATGCGAACAAAATCAAGCACGCCCAAGCCAGCTTACAGGTAAACGTCGAGTTATCCTCAATAACACACAGCTTGGCCTTAGGGCTTCATGACTCATACTGTAGGTCACCTCTCTGTGCTGACTAATCATAATGATGTTTAGCATATCATCTTGTTTCTTGACATTTTAAATAGCAATAAGTAAACCAGAAAATTATAAATTATTTAGCCAAATTGTAGCTAATATTATTGATGTTTATTGTTTGGGTCCTTAAATAAGTTTACATTTTGAATAGCTATAGCTCATTTATTTTAAACATTTACAATTGTACTGTAATAAAGTATTGTTAAGGAATACTGTTTGACAGTATGACTTAATAAGTTTGGTTTATTTCCAGCTATGCCAGTATGATACGCCTAGCCATCAGTAGCTCACCTAATGGAAAGATGACACTCAATGAAATATACAATTACATTTGCAATGCATTCCCATACTACAAGGAAGCTGGAAAGGGCTGGATGGTAAGACACAATATATGATATAGTGCTTTCAAAAAATACTTTGATGATGACTGCCCACCTGGTTTGATGTTTGCATAAATGGGGCACTTAGATGGGATCACATGTGTGAAATAAATATATTTTTCATTGCAAATAGAAGAAATATGAAAGCAGATCATAAACAGTTAGGCATCTTTAACGGTGCATTCTGCCAAATAGTGAACAAAACTCTGGCAAAATGCCAACATGTACTGGAACAGCACAGCAAGTCATATTACAAAACCACTCAAATAGGGGATGTTATGGTTGTAGAAGTATGAGTTTATATCTGTATTTTTTATATACTGATTATAATTAATCAAGATAAATGAAAAAAAAAATTTAATATAAAGATATTGAAAATGTATTACTTTTGTTTATGCAGTGTAGTTTTATGATAAAGCAACCAGCAGTATGTTTTTTGCAAATTTTGACAGAATTTACCACAAGCAGGTGAGAGGCCTTCACCCAAAAAGTCATTTTCCTTGGCATCACATCTCCCTCAAATGGTATTCCTTGTATTCTAGGCAATTTAGACATTTTGCAGTTTCACAGGCTAAATATATACCCACCAGAATTTCAAGCTTCCAATAGATTTCACCAATTAATTTAAAAAAACCTGTTGCCCGTTGAAAGGTTAAATTTAAAAATAAAATGTAAGATAGAACTGTTTGTTTGCAGAACTCAATTAGACACAATTTGTCTTTGAACAAATGCTTCATGAAAGTGGCCCGCAGCAAAGACGACCCCGGCAAGGGGTCCTACTGGGCCATGGACACTAGCTACAAGATCGCCGAGGTCACCCCGCGCCGCCGCCGCAGTCTTCGGGTCAGTGCACTTATGTATCATTTATCCTTGACTTTAGTTTTTGTTTGTTATTTTCTTATCGTTATTGCCGATGTTAAGCAATTAATTTAAAACAATATAGCTGTGGTCATTAAATTTTAATTAAATTCAATTTTATATCATCATCATCATTACAACCTTGAAAGTCCACTGCTGAACGAAGGCCTCCCCTAGTGATTTCCACGCGTACCCGATCCCTTGCAGTTGACATCCATCTGCTACCCGCCACCTTAACCAGATCATCAGTCCATCTGGTTGGGGGTCGGCCTACGCTTCGTTTTCCGTTACGCGGACGCCACTCAAGAACCTTTCTGCCCCATCGGCCATCGGTTCTACGTACTGTGCCCTGCCCACTGCCACTTCAACTTGCTTATCCTGTGGGCTATGTCGGTCACTCTAGTTCTCCTACGGATATCCGTGTTCCGGATCTTATCGTGTAGGGAAACACCTAACATAGCCCTATCCATAGCATGTTGAGCAACTTTAAGCCTATTTAAGAGGCCCTTAGTAAGCGACCACGTTTCACTTCCATATATCATAACCGGCAACACACACTGGTCAAAGACTTTCGTCTTCAGACACTGAGGTATTTTGGACGAAAAGATCTCCCTTAACTTCCCGCACGCTGCCCATCCTAATTGGATTCGACGAGAAACCTGCTCGAAGTTGGACCTACCCATTTGAACTACTTGTCCCAGGTACACATATTCGTCTACAACTTCGAGTTCAGAACTTCCAACTGATATTGGGCACAACATGGATATTAGACATGACTTTCGTCTTGTCCATGTTCATTTTAAGACCCACCTGTTGCGAAGCTCTGTTAAGGGTATTGAGCATAGTACCTAAATCCTCCATGGATTCTGCCATGATTACTATATCATCGGCAAATAGAAGATGAGTGATGTACTCGCCATTGACGTTGATGCCAAGTCCTTTCCAATCGAGCAGCTTAAACATATCTTCCAACGCAGCTGTGAACAGTTTCGGAGATATAACGTCTCCCTGTCTCACTCCTTGGTGCAATTGGAGAGGTTGTGTAAGCTCTTCATGTACTCGGACTGACATAGTGGCGCTCTCGTACAAACTTCTCAATACTTCGATATAGCGGTAATCGATATGGCACCGTTGGTGGGCAAGAGCAGCCCAAGTCTCGATCGAATCGAAGGCTTTCTCATAGTCCACAAACGCCAATCATAATGGCCGATTATACTCTCCGGTCTTCTGTATAACCTGCCGCAGCGTATGTATGTGGTCTATGGTGCTGAAGCCTTTGCGGAACCCGGCTTGTTCGGGAGGCTGGAAGTCGTCAAACCTACTAGCGAGACGGTTCGTGATGACTCTAGAAAACAGCTTGTAAATGTGACTCAATAGCGTGATGGGTCAATTTTATATATATTTTTTGTAATTATCTAATGCTTCATTATTTCTTGTTCATAATGTTTCGATGTTTGATTATTATTATTTCTTTGTCATTTTGTGTAATATTATTTACCAGCACTCTATTATCCATGTACATTGTAGACCAAGGTCTCTAGCAGTTAATATTCTTCTGCTACTTGCCACCATTACCAAGTCAATTATTTATTCTCTTTTATTACTCTCAGGCCTGTATTAGAACGAGATTCAAGCATTGATCTTTACTTGAATAGAGTTAGAAAGGGCTCTATATGATAAATAGCACCATCCCTGTCTACCTTAATTTACCCTTAGTCATTTTGTATCTAAGCTAAGGGAGGAAACACAAGACAGGTGCCTCTTCATACCATGTAAATTTTAGTTAAGCATTGGCCAAAATTATAAGAAGACTTATGGGGTTAAGTGATTGAATTATTTCAATCCTTCGAAGATGTTTGAACAATTTGTAGAAGCGTGTATCAGCTATGTATGCAAACTTGCATTCGTAAAATTAATATAGGATAATAAGAGCGTCGGTGGCGCAATGGTGTGGACTTGGCCTTCCTACCGGGAGAGCGTAGGTTCAAATCCCGCAACGCACCAATGTGTATTAAATTTTCAAAATTATGTCTACATAATCCGGCGCTCTTACGGTGAAGAAAAACATCGTGAGGAAACCCGCGCACGCCTGAGATTCAAAGGTTGTGCGTGAAGTCCAATCCAGACTGGGCGCGCGTGGACGACTAAGGTCTAATCACCCTTTACGGGTAGGCTCGTGCCCCTCGGTGGGGACGTTTAATGAGCTTGATGATGAATAAGTGTGGTTATTTGTAGTTGTTGTGTATGTAGATGGCGCCGTACAGCCCGGAGTGCAGCTCGAACAGCAGCGGCGAGGTGGGGGCGCGGGCGAGGCCCCACGCCGCCGCCCTCCGCCCCCACCACGCCACCTCGCCCGCGCCCGCCCCAACACCCTCGCCGCCGACGCGCTCAAGCAGGACCCCGGCGACACCGGTAACCATGTTCACATTACACAAGCAGTATTTAAGGAAATCAATAACACTACCTGTCATTATTATCCGTCAACATTGCCTACGCCCGTAACCCTAGACCACCCTAAACGACGCAAGTTCAGCGACATTACTCAAATTTGACGTCAGTTTTTAATCAAAATAATACTTTCAAAAAAGACTGGCTAACATTAGATAAACATGAAATATATTTCATGTTGATCTAATGCCCGCCGGATCAGCAAGTTGGAGTGGGCTGGTCACGTATGTCTCAGAACCTCGGTCCGTTGGAGCAGACGAGTTCTGCAGTGGAGACCGCGTCTCGGCAAGCGTAGCGTAGGACGCCCTCCGGCCCGATGGACCAACGACTTGTGAAAGGTCGCTGGTGGAGGCTGAATGAGAAAAGCGGAGGACCTGGATATCTGGCACAAAATGGGGGAGGCCTATGCCCAGCAGTGGACTGCGATAGGTTGAATAGAATATATTTCATATTTGCTATCTTAAGAAATAAGAAATCAACTAATTTCGGTTATATAAAGTACTAATTCAGTAGCGCACTATTTATATCAAGATTTATTCCAGTTCTGACCATGAATTAAGTATCTTAGTGCTTAATCTGTCTTATGTACATTTACAGATTCGCTTTCAACTCAGGTGGATGAGCAATATTTACTGCCGCGTTTATAGTATTTATTTGAATATTCATTAATCAGACGTCTCCTGAAAATTATATAGCTTAATTTAACACCAAATATTGAGCTAATAATACCTCAAAATACTAGAAATAACACAACAAAAGAATGAAATAGAAGATAGAGTTGCAATCATTTCAAATTTACTTATTTCAAATAGCATTGTACTTTTTTACAGTGGTTCCAGAGTCTAAGCACACAGATGATGCACTGAGCGCACTGATGAACGAAGAGCTCATAGCTGACGTTGACATCACCAGGGTAAGTTGCTCAACCATGTCATATTTACAAGAGTATAATTTTTATGTTTTCGCCTAATTTCATCTTGGCTGGCACTGCTGGGTCATGGATTCGAATACCTTGGAGAGACCACATTCTTAGTCACTGTATGTAATTGTTCCCAGTTTGTAAGGGCAATGCGGGCTAATTATCTAAAACAATATTTTGTGCTTTGATGGCCAAGTTAAGCGTCAGTCCAATCTACTGTCGTAGTATAGTAAGCACTAACACTTACCGTTTGGACCTGCTTGGTTGATTGCGGCCCGATATCCACGCTGTAGGGGAAGGCCTGTATCCAACAGTGGTACGTTACGTTCGGTTCACGATGTTGATATGTGGTTACCAGTAGACGTTTTACGTGATAGTAAGCGATATCGCCATCCCGAAGGAGCTGCGAATGTGTTGCATCCTTAAAAAGGAGACGGAAAAAGAACGTGCAAATTTTGCACCTTATGATCTCACTCAGTCGACAAAAATAACGGCGTTCTGTTTCACGCCAGTTTTTGACAAACTTAAAAAAAAACCAGCTACAAGTATCAGGCAATACTAGTTAACTACGACAATCGTTTTTTAAACTTAAATAGTTTAGAATGAGAAGTTAGCATTTAGGAATAAAAATTTTAGTTGGTATCAACACTCTTAATAAATCCGTTCTCCTGCGTTGTTCATCAGGGGCCTCGCAAAATATATCTTGCCCATATCCAATTCACTTCTTGCCCCGCCATTATCCAGGAAGCTCCCGCACTAACAACGTTCCTCCGCAGAGCGTCTGTGGTGTGACGCGAGCCGGCGTCACGTGTGCGGCGCGCTCCGGCACAGCGCGCTCACGGACGACTACGGCAACTTCGTGGCCACGCGCCTCGACTGCGACTGCCCCGCCGACCTGCCCCCCGCCCCCGCCGCCGCCCCCGCCCCCGCCTCCGCCCCGCCCCCGCCTACTGGCACCCGGACATATTATAACACCGCTGGCCGAGCGCCCAGCCCACACACCGCCGCATCACACCGTGACACTTTGACTGCAAACAAATAAGGTTGGTGAAGAAAGAGCGCCAAAGTGTGAACAACACGTGAGACGGTTATACGAAGTTTACAGTTTGTGTAGTACGATCGGCGGTTATTATATCACGAAATGTGTCATCGAATACGAAATCAAAAGTTAACATCGGATATTGTAAATGCGGAATTTTTAAGCTTTATTCGACGGCTTGATAGACTTGAAGTGTTGAAATTGTAACTTTGAGGAGTTGTCGTATATTGGAGCCTTGGATTTCGTTGGCGAATTAGGAGTATGTCTTGAAAATCGTTGACATTTAACGGGGAAGACCGGGGTATAACATATTGTTAGTGTTATTTAGAGGTCTCTAAATATTTTCGTTTGCGTTGTAAGGGTACGCTTGATGATGTTACTCTCGGAGCCGGGTGTACATTGAATGCAATTTGTCATTGATGCGCAGATGATGGTAGCGGAAATTCATGCAAAAAGTAGAATTATATCCACACAGTAAAGTTCACTTTCATCTTCTCCGCTTCAATGAGCATTCACCGGCAGGCTCGCCTGCTCGAACTGTGTTCGACATTAACGTTAAGATATACTTATTTGATATGCATATAATGAAGAATATAATATCTACATCACAATGGTTTTGTAAAAATAACGAGACTAATAAGCGAACGTAACTTTTTCTGTGAAAAAAAAATGCCACAAAAATATACATATATATATCAAAATCGGTAACATATCTGCCAACTAAATTAATTATAGAATAGATGTAGTTACCTATACATAGAATAACGTGACTTGTTATTACGAAGGACCACAGCAAAGGGCGATGACTGTGTTCGGAGCGCTGGTCGTGGCTAGTGTTGAGCTATGGCATTTCACACGCTGACGCTGCGGGACTGCCGGTCCGGGACACCCTGTGCTGGCGCCGGTTGTCTTGGTAACGTGACGTCACAGGCATTCAATCTTACGACTGGCTGTGACGTCAATGACATGCTGGGAATTCCCTTACGATTAATATATTATTGTATGTGACTTCAGTTTAGATGCACAATACGGATCTCATTTTGATTTCTTTGTACATCCAAGAGAAACAGTACAAAAACCACATTTTTATAAAAATATGTTCGAATAATATGTCTAAAATTAAAAATTATACTGATTGTCACATACAATTATTAAAGTTCGTTGATTCGTGGTGTTCCTGTCAGACTAGAATTCCCACAGCTGACTCAAATGATGAAATGACATATTTCGATGAAAGGTATAACTTAAGAAAATGATGTAACAGTATTGGAGCCAGATTGGTGACGAACAGATCTCAGAATGACCAGTATATTGTAATAAAGAATATTATTAGTGTGCTAATAATTTTATAATTTAGCTGTGCATATACACAATTAGTATTCGGTTTATATTTAGTTTGAATAATATAATATGGTTATATAAAATATGAATTAGTTGGTACGAATTTATAATTTAATAAAAATATTATATATATTTAAATATACTTATATATCTAATATTGAAGTCGCACTTATATACGTAAAGTATTGCTTTTAGATTATAGAGTAAACGTTGGCCTATCGGAAAAGGTATTGCTTGCCTACTGATATTATTGTTTACGAGGTGCAAATTAATATTGTTTAGCGTCATGTGTGCCATAGAGTTGCGGAAATGCTAAAGGTTGGAAACGGACAGTTAGGATTTAAAATTTGTCCCATATCTTATTGAAAATGTGTTCAGAAATTTTTAGAACTTGTACCTACATACATTATTGATAGTTGTATGTACATAGTGTTATTTTAATATAACTGGTTTCATAAGATGTTTGCGGTGTATGTAATTTTTTTAACGGTTTTTGAGCTGCAAGTTTATATGATATTGTTGTGAAGGTCATGATATATCGTTTTGATACTCGACGTTAAGTATTGAGACGTTAGTATAGAGCGGGGTCGTCGGAGCGAGCCGGCGGCCTACAGCGCGTTAGTGCCGGCTACTCGCGCGCCCCGTCGTCGCTTGTCGCCATTGATACCGTCAACACCAATGAATTTACTAGAACTGTCGAAATACAAATATAACATTGATAATGGTACTTAAGTTTCTACGAAGTACAAAAATTGAACATTTATTAGTGTATTTATTTCTGGATTGAATGTGCATATACTTTATGATTAGCACTAAAAGTACCAATTGAATATTGTTACTCGTCAATATTAATATGTATTGTACAGACCTGTGTTTTAGTTTAATGTATTGACGGTAACGCAAAACTCGTCCCTATAACTATTACAATAAGAGATATTCGTTAGAAAATATTGTGTAAAAGTATAGATTTCATAAAATATTCATATTGGTTCAATCACATTCCGATTAGATGAAATTGAAATATATTTTAAGTTTTTAACCTATTTTTATACAAAAAAAATAATAATATAGAATCAAATTCAGTATTTATAATTTGTATTTTAGTTTGAGTATGTGTAATCAATCTATTGAAATAATAATCAATATTATTTGGTTTAGTAACGTGGTGCATAATAAGTTGCCATCTTTTATTGTTTGGTAGTATTTATTTTTTCTGTGATAAATCTTTTATTTTATTATAAAAACGTGCATGAAATCAGATATTAATATTTCAATTTCGTCTCCAATGTTTTGTCTTGCCCTGTTTAACGATTAAGTTGTATTTGGGTATGGAATGCTATTGCATAGATTGGTGACAGAGCGTTCAAATGCGCACATTATGATATTGATATATTGAGTATCGGTCATTGATTTGACAAGCCGCACATATCTTGACATTTTGGTACACGCAGGGTAAGGCAAAGCATTGCAGCGTCATGCGTAGCTACGTATTAAAGTCGCGCGCGATCGTATAAATCGTATTTTTAAGTTGTTTTTCGGTTACTCACTCCGCCTATGAATGATATTAACGCGGCGATCGACACGAAATTAACTATTTTATTAATTGTAATCACGTTAGCCGTTTAATTTAAGAGTAGGATGTTCTACCTCTAAACAAATCATAGTTGATGTACAATATAAACTTTTAACAAAAATGTATGTGTATTATTTGAATCCCCCTTGCTTCCTGTGCTACCCCTCTAGTTTTAATCATTATCGTGTAATATACAAGGCGTCGTAAAGCCGATGGATCCGCATATGATAAGGTAAATGATCAGCTTACAAAGTACATTGTGAGTTCGTCCAGGGAAATAATATAAGCATTTCAATATATCGCTAGTTTGTGTTCACTATGAGGGTAACGTTTTCTAACTGAAAATGTCAACCTATAGCTATTTTAAGTATTCCTTATTGGGAGTATTTCAATATGTATTATTAGGCTATTGAAAAAACCAACCCTTTAAAAGTAAGGATATAAACGCTATCCCCAGCAAAATATTTCTAAATAAACGAAAGATTGCAAAATTTTTGGAACTTTAATTCGCGTCAAACCATCATAAAAAAAAAACCATCTTCTAAGCTCGCCCCACGACGATACGTCCCCAACGTGTATAGGCCTTAACGTCCACGCGGGCCAATTGCCATTGGATAGGTCGACTATGCACAACCTTTGAATCTTTTCGTAGGCGTTCGCAGGTCCCTTCACGGTAAGAGCGTTGAAAAATCGTACATATTTCGGAAAACATCGCTCCGTGGCGGTTTTGAGACTGTACCCTCCAGATCGGAAGGCAACAGTTCACACAATGAGCCACCGACGCTTAGGAACTCTCATTGGGAATTAATATTTATTTTGCTGTAAATTAAATCATAAAATTCTACGCACACTTCACTCTAATAAAACCATTTTTTTTTCTGAGTAATTTATTCAATTCCCTCATGGGTCACAGCGCCACGTGGATTCTAACACAAATATCACATCTTTACACACAATTAGTATTTTTTTTACACTAGAGATAACCGGCATAACCACGTGTGCTGCTGCGGGTCAGCTAGTTTATATAGGTAATAAATAAATAATGATGCGCTAAGTGATGTTATTATGAAAACGAGAAACCGTTTCTACATCCAGATATAAAGTCGTGTGCAAGGTTTACGTTTTACAAAAATACGGAAAGAAATAAAATAACCAGGTGAAATATCAACAACTTTAATGATTGGATATATACAAGAACAATTACACGTGTTAACAAATATAACGCGAAGAGCGGCACGCAGCGGACTGAGGTATTAAATAATAACATAATGCTTTGTATTGTCAATGAATTTACACTAAATGAGATACAATGAAAATCCACTACAATTTAGTCAGTGTTTAAATACAAAAAAATGACTTATTAAAACTAATACATACACAAATACAATGTAAAGTTTTCAATCATTATAATATAGCTTACGTTATAAATTATATTATTGCCTTTTAACATAAATCTTGAAATGGGGCGTTTTCAACATACAAATCACCAATTCGTTGTATAAACTAAAATACAACCTCTGCAACATTACTACACTAACAGAAAAACTACTAATTTAGTAACAACTATGACTAATACACAATTCGATGAACTAAGTCTAAATACTGTACTTCTGAAATGATATAAATGAAACAACTGAATAAGGCCAAGTGATTGCACGAAAAGTTGTAACCATATGCACCATACCGTAAATGAAACAGTTACATGTAAGCTACAGTAATGTGCGAAGCGCCTGCCCGCGTTCTCCAGGCAACTACGCACTATGTACAACTAAAACAAACCTAAATTGCATTCTTATGTATCGTCAACGCAATCGTTTATTTGGTATGGACTAAATAAAAGCAACTATTGACTAATATCGACGTTATATAGCGTTACACCTATATAAAAATATGAAAATAAAAATAATTTAATATCATAAACCTAATGTGTCGTCGTCAACCGCTTTAACAGAGAAGTAGGTTAAATTTACATATTCACAGCCCTAACAACACCCAACAGACTTCTTCAATTGACGGCTACTGTTGATATATACAGCGCTTGCGCGACAACCCCCCCCCCCCCCCCCCCCGCACCTACCCAGGTCCGCGTCTCCCTCATCCAGACTCCGGCCGAAGTAAATGCAACGCAAGTATAAAGTTATCTATATCTACAATTAACAAATTCATAATTACTGCCCGAACACGACACGTTATAACAGGATCCAGCCATCTCTGCTCCGGTATCCCATCGTCACCGAGTCGGGCTTCCGTCGGCACGGCTCTCGCACAAGTGAGGCACGCGTGATATATAAATATCATTTATCTATTATACTTTTGTTAGCGAAAATTCATTCTGTTGTGTGAGAGAGCGGTGCCGACCCTACTTATGCTAAGTCTGAAATAATTACACAATAAACGCGGCGAGTCGTAAATAACAATTAGTAATTTAATATCTAAATATATAGAAACGGCCCTTTTTACTGGTAATATGAATCTTTTTAGAAGGCAATATAATTTATATGTAGTTTTATTGAAGACAACAAATTCGTATAACGTCATTTAGATTTCTAATTATCAGTAATAAATATCTAAATTAGACAAAATTTAACCTTCACGCAGAAACTAGAAATATCACTGGCGCATCGACGCTAACCATATTTATAATTGTCTGCTAGCAACAACACGGATAAATGTATCTGATTATATTGGAACTAGAGAACACAGCAGTTTCTACAGGACAAAGGTCGTACGCATGCGTATCGCAGTAAGTAGTCAAAACGTATAGCTATCAATGATTTCGTTATATAATAGTCACAGGTGCAATCGACATGAATGGTGTCGTAAGGTAATAATATCACGCAGTTAGCGAAGCGTTCGAACAGCGATATAGTGGACAATGATTTTCATGGAACAACACTAAATGATGCTGACATCGCGAGTTTCGTTACAATAGTGTGTATATAATAAAGCGATTACTCTCATTATTGCTAAAAAAAAGTTTCAAAGTAAACCTGATTTATGATCCCATCTTCGGCCGCGCAAGGACAATATTATTCGTATTGCTAAAGGAACCCTTAAAATCAATCTAGATTTATGGTGCTATATTCAGGCGCGATGTGCAATGCACCAGTATCTCGTGTCAATTGCGCAGCTAACTTCACGGCGACTGATCAATGCCGGCACAGTCGACGCGCGTAGAGTATATCGATTGGACGTACCCGCACTTAAAGCTGGTCACGTGCGCAGATACATTGTTATTAACATTTTAAACACCAAACTACAAACGCATTGCCCTGGATGCCAAAGCACAAAAAAAGCCTACAAAAAATATAGTAATTACTAATCGTTTTTCAACGGTTTACAGAGCCGTCATTTTCACGTCTAGAT
>PQWD01006554.1:0-22401 GCA_019425675.1 Leucinodes orbonalis
CAGTGTCCTTAACAAAATGGAAAATCGCACAAATAACTTTCACTATGCGGTCTTTTTGTGGAATTAGACATTCTCGGATCACGCAGGGATCAAACCAGTATAAAAATATCTGTAAAAAATGTTATATCAAATAACATTGAATAAATAATCGCTTTGTAAACACACCTTGATTTTAAAGAATGTTACCGACAGCTGCTGCCCAGACTCGTCTGTGCCAAGTGATCCAATAAAGATATCGTATCTGTAACAAAATAGAAACATAACATTTTTCAGACTCGCACTTGGCCAATTTTTTTTAGTTTATCATTGTTCAGTCCGTGATATTCTTTGTGCTTGACTCTTAATACACACAATATTTCTTTAATACGAGGCTCCAATCACGCGTTAACTTTGTTACAAGTGTCAAGGGAAAAAAGTACACAGTTCGAGGGCATTACCGTTTCTTAAGTTGTTCAATGCGCTGCTCGCGTTCCCGTATCTCGCAGCGGAGTTTGCCGCAATCCTCGAACAACGCTCGCTTTTGCACCATAAACATGTCGCGCCGGGCCGATATCTCCACCAGCCTCTCGTTCATGGCCTGTGATGCCACCATAGAATCATTGGGGTTACCGGCATCTCTTACAACAGTATTACTATAATGATACGTCAGCATTTTTGTTCCAGAAAAGGCAAAGTAATATTGTCGTAATACTGTTTTAAGAAATCATGTAAGTGGCAATGGTATTGAAGAGTTTTGTATTATTTACGCAAAAAAGAAACTATTCAAACTCAACCAAATAATGGTGCATAATATTAACCCTTTGACCGCCAATGTTGCCGTAAGGTGCCAGACACAATAGATTTTCTATTGTGTCTGGATTACCGGAGTTCAATGGGTTAAGATACAAAGTGTAGTAAACCAGTAACCACGATACGACAATATGACGACCTATTTGGTGTTGCGGTTGAGACATCGACAGCAACACTAAAAGTTCCGGGTTCGATCCCCGGGCAGTACAAACATTTGTGTGCATGAACCTGTCTGTTTGTAAGGTCTGGATGTTTACTATGTATGTATTTACAAAAAAAAATTATAAGTATGTTTATCTGTTGTTTAGGATTAGGGCTTCACGCTTAACTTGGCTGTGCTAATGTCTGTGGATATTTATTTATTATTAATATTAATGCAGGCACAGGAAGAAGGCGGTGGAACAGAGCGGCCAGCATTTCCCACGTTTCTAAAATTCGTAATATGCGCAGGTACATCGGTGAGGCTTATTATTTGTGTTCTACTGTACTTACCGCGTCCAATTGCAGACGCTGGGTGTCGAGAGTGTAAGCGGTGTCATCAAGCCCAGCCACCGCTCGGGCTGCATGTTCCACACGTAGACGGAGCAACGCCTCCTCGACTCGGGCGCGTCGCCATATGTCGCGGGACGCCTTTAGCTCCTTTTCGCCGCCTTCCACGTTTAGTAACGAAGTCTTCAGCCGACTTTGCTGTAATATTTGGAATAACGTATTAGACAATATGATTGTATATCATTTCCTTATAAGCAATTTAGGTTTATTATTTTAATCACTCAAAATACCAATAGTCAATGACGATTGGGTGCTGCTATCATGAAAAATATTTAATATTTTAAGCAATATAGGAAATGTGCAAACTTTCAGCTAGATAAAGTTATCTAGCGAAAAGTAATCAATTCATACAACATGAGGATGTTCAAAATCCAATTTCAAGAATTACATTGATTGATACCTAAGATTCCTATGTTTACCAGGGGATAGCACATACAATTTGTTGGAAACCATTTCATTGTATAACTATTTAGAACAAAAGCGTGACGTAGTAGCGTGACGAATACACCCTAATAAACTCTTTTAGGGAATGTTCATCAATATAATTTTAAAATTTCGGTGATTTTTCAAGTCATTATTCCAATATTTCTATAAATAACATCTTTCTTTATATGTTTCTATTAACATGTCGTTATTTTTATTGTAAGCAATTTAATTTTACAACCACTTAGAACAATAGCGTGACGTTTTAGCGTGACGAATACGGGGCCATTTAAATAAAACCTCTTAGGAAAAGTTCATCAATGTGATTTCAAAAATTTCGGTGAGTTTTCAAGTCATTATTCCAATATTTCTATTAATAACAGGCCCTTCTTTGTATGTTTCTATTAACATGTCGTGATTTCTATAGTAAGTGAAGGCACACGTACCAGGCGCACGTGGTCAGCCCCCCTGGCCTCCAAGTCCCGCCCGAGACGGCGCATGTCGTCGTGCAAACGGGCCGAGTGGCGCTCCAGCAGGGCCACACGCGCCGCATGACGCGCGCACACTTCCTTCAGCCTGTTTAACATGCCAATGTGGATCATGTGTACCGTAATACATTATTTTTTTTATATCATCATCGGCCCATTAAACGGATGCACGGATGAATGGTTGAGAACAACTCTATACTATGGTAAATGATAGCCATCAGTTATGCGCGGCCGATAACAAGTTTTTTTTATCATCTTTAGGCAGACATTTGACCGCCATCTCGCCTGACGGTAAGTGATGATCCTATCCTATGCCTAGGATGGATCATGCTCGCCTAGAAACAGCCTATTCACAAGTAAACCGGGAGCAGTGTAACATCATCGTGATGATGAGTCTGCTGTTGATCTAGGCCTCCCGTGACGACTCTTGTCGTAGAGGGATTTCGGACAGTTACCTCCTTGTCCAGTACGTATTCATCATCATCAGCTTATTGAACGTCCCCACCGAGGGGCACGAGCCTGCCCGTAAAGGGTGTATAGGCCTTAGTCGTTCACGCGGGCTCAGTCCGGTTTTGTCGACTTCACGCACTATTTTAAATCACTTCCCAGGCGTGCGCAGATTTTCTCACGATGTTTTCCTTCGCCGTAAGAGCGTCGGACGGATAACGTACAAATAATTTCAAAATTGGTAACACATTTGTACGTTGCGGGATTTGAACCTGCACCCTCCAGATTGGAAGGCAACAGTCCACACCATTGAGCCACCGACGCTCTTATTTTAAATTATTATATAATTCTTCGGCAATGCGGTATAAATACCTAAATCTAATTTTAAACTAATAAAAAGGTACTATTGGTCAAAATTAAGTGTTTTAAACCAACCAATTTGTGAACCAATCCCGCAGTCAGTGTCCACATGTCAGCTGCGTACGGAAGGACGCATTCCTTGAAGAATTTGCGAAATCTTTAAAGTAGTAACTAATAATGTACGTAGTTTAAAAAGCTGCTGCTACTTTTAAATCCCATCACAAGAGTTTTCTTATGAATGAACAGTTAATATCTCGTTAGTCGTATTGTGATATTTTTATATTTATATTTGTCAATTATATAATTAGTTTAAACACATATATTTAACCCCACAAACCATCTTATCAAATTGCTCACATTCATCTTTTTCATTCATTAAAAAACATATTAGATAATAAAGATATGTATCGGATTTATATGTTATTATGTAGGAGATGTAATTAGTGTCGAAATTGTTGATGCAAATTAGGCCCGGTGTCCTTTTTTCACATTATGGTTACCACAGAAGACCAGCGTCATAGCTACCCTAAGCTATGACAATAAAGCTGAGTGGCAACCAATTTGGTTCACAATAATGTTAATATGCCAACATATCAAGATTATTATTTGTTTTTCATATATTTCTTTTTGTATATGTTTGTATTATGTTTAAGATTTGTGTTCCAAATAAAAGTGTTTTCTTTCTTTATATTTATATTTTATAATAAAACGATGTCATTCCGACGATACGTGATACGACATTAATTCAGAGATTTATGTTGTAAGAAACTATGGCTGATACTCAGTTGCACGCTCACCTCATCTCTCGCTCCACTAGCGCGGCGGAGCACTCCCGCTCAGCCTGCGCGCCTTCCATGTGAGACACACGCGCCCCCACCGTCTCCACTTGGTAACACTGTATTCCATAACATCCTTAATCATTATCATCATCATCATTAGCCGTTATATGCTATTCGCTGCATCCTCACACACATAGCTATTCGGAAAATGGGCTGTAACCTACCCATGGATTAGTGGGTATTAACGACTACTACACGCAAATCTAAACGCAAAGATCAGACCTCTACCATGTACGGACCAGCACGAAGTATGTAAGGTAAACAATGTTTAATTTTAGGATTCTGCTTTAGCTTTTTGTGTCAGGATTATTTTGTTTTAATAAAGCACGGGTTTATAACTATTTTCACAAAGAAACACCATTTTTAAAGGCAAATATACACTTGGACGAGCAAAATATATGGGTATACACAATGCGGCTTAGTTTAAAGATACTTACAATAGAGTACAAAGTTTCCTTCTGACTTTGAAGATCTCTTTCGACGCCACGTTGTTTCGTATCTAATTTACTCATTATGCCTTGGAAGCTGAAACGAAAAATAATTATTAACATATATTCAGTTTTTATCCAATCCAATTGATCAAATGAAAGAGCAATAAATAAATGCATATACAATACCAACATGTATACAAAAAATAAATACAGATAAAATGCATATGCAGTCTGAAGGTTACGCCGGCATTGCATCTTATGACCTATGTATATTCAGACCTACCAGCTACCTTTAAACCTACCTTTTACCTACCTTTGGCCTACCAGCTGGTCAGTGTCTACACCAGTGATTACGAATCCATGTGTAGATGCTAACTCGAAAATATATGAAAGTCACATCATATTAGTGTGAATTCATACATAACTAGCAATGTGTGAGTAGGGATCTAAACCATACTACAGTATGGAACACAACTATACTAAACGTAAAAAATGACATGATCGCTATTTAATATTTAAACGGTGCATCTAGGTGTTTTTAATAATATAATAATATTCAGTGCACGATGCAAAGTGCATCTATATAGACAAATTGTACCCTTCAATTGCATATGAAAGAGTTTCTCCTCATTCTTGAGGGCCAGCAGTTTCTGCTGCTCCACAAAGGAGCAGTGCATCGCTCGCTGCTGGTTCACTGTCAACTGGCTCGCATAACGCTCTTCCTCCTAAAGTGTCATGGTCAAACAATATAGCTTGTTCAGACGAAACAAAAGTAAGTGATTTTATTTTGTGCTTAATGAATGTAACAGAACCCATGACGAAAGCCGGAGGGCGTCCTAACAATAGCTAAGATGCCCTTCGGCTCGATGGACCGACGACTGGTCGCTGGTGGGTTCATGAAAAAAGCGGGGGGCCGGGATATCAGGCGCAAAATGAGTGAGGTAATATGTTAAAGAGCGAGAGATAGAATTATATCAGGATATTCTAATATTTTAACTTCATGAAGTAAATTTTCTATTGTCTTTTAGGGATAGTCGAACGGCTATAGGATCAAAATTTATTTATGGTTAAATATTAATATGCTGCGGCCTATAATTTATTTGTGACGATAGAAATACAGAAAATAAAGTGGTTGTATATCGTAACTTACGTTTAGCATGTCTTCCAGTTCCTTTGCTCGTTTCTCGGATGACTTCGATTTATCCAGGGAGTCTGTCAATTTCTCTTTTAACTCGCGAATCTGCAACGAAGTCAGTAATTAAACTGACACAGGTATAACTTCATATATTACGAGGGCCTATTTTAATCACAAACAGGTACAACTTTTAAAATTGGTTTTTCAATTTTATTCACCCTTCAACGACTGCTGACGGATATAGTCCACAGAAACAAAAGATTTTCTATTGTGTATGGAATCCTGGCGGTTCAAAGGTTAATAGATTGACAGGATAAAAAAGGTGGAATCATTTACCTTGCTGTTGATGGTCTGCAGAGCAACGTCCTTGCGGTGTTGGTCGTCCATGATGTGTCGGTTCTCCATGTGAAGTTTCTCCAGTGTGTTACGCATGTTGCTTAACTCCCGCTGCAGGCAATGAACCTGAGGACCGAAAATCAGTCTAAGACAAGATTAAGTATTTTTTTATGAAAAATACCTAGATCGACGTAGGTATTTTTTCCTGATTGAGTTGAATACTCGTTTCCTAGTGGCCCAATAAGTAACAACTAATCGAAAATTAAGATTTCAATATTATAAATCTAAGTGTACTTAATGCAAAAATTTGTTTTTAAAGTATAATAAACTATTTAAAAAATGTATTGACACCGCACAAAAGCTTTCTAATGAAAATTTTATCAATAATGCTAAAAATATATGTACAGCATCGTGGAAAGTTATTAATAATGTTATTAATCACTCGAAAATTAATCTTGACAAGTATACATTGATTCATAATAATATAAAAACTAACAACCCATCTGACGTTGCTAATATATTTAACAGACATTTTATTAATTTGACAAATACTGACATCAAAGTGATTCATATAAACTTGACATTAAAGAAAATAATAATAGTATGTTTTTATTTCCAACAGATGAGGAGGAAATCCTTAAAATTATTCAATCTCTAAATAATACATCATCGACTGGTTATGATAATATCTCAACTAAAGTTATTAAGTACTGTTCTCACATTTTAGCTCCTCTATTGAGGCACATCATCAACCTATCATTTTCACAGGGCATATTTCCCGATAAATTAAAAAACACGGTTATAAAACCGATTCATAAGAAGGGTGATAAAAATAATCCATGTAACTACCGACCCATAGCTTTAATACCTATATTTTCAAAAATAATTGAAAAAATCATGCACAAACGAATAACGGAATTTATAAATAAGCACAATATCTTATGCTCTGAACAAAATGGGTTCCAAAGTGGTAAATCCACTACGTTAGCAGCATTTAAACTCATTAATGAAATTATTGGGAATTTGAATAACAAAATTGGAGTTACGGCAATTTTTTTCGATATGACGAAGGCATTTGATTTTGTGTCTCATAAATTGTTATTAAAAAAATGTGAAAAATATGGTTTACGGGGAATAACACTGAAGTGGCTTTCGAGTTACTTATCAAATCGTACTCAATTTGTTGAAATACCTGCACTCAATAATAATATGGAGCAAGAACTTTTTAAATCTGACACTTTAAAATCAAAAGAAATTGGTGTTCCACAGGGCAGTATATTAGGTCCCTTATTATTTCTTCTTTACATCAACGATCTGCCGTTAGTTAGCAAATATAAGAGTTTTCTCTTCGCTGATGATTTTTCAATTGTTATCCCGAATAGCGGTGGTGTAAATTACAGTGAAGAAATAAGCAAATGTGTCACAAATATTAACTGGCTAAATAGGAATAATTTAAATATTAATATCGAAAAGACTAAATATATTCAATTTTTAAATAGAAACGGGAGAAGACATGACTTTAATGTGACATATAACAATTTACAATTGACAGAATCAGAGGAGACTATATTTTTAGGTTTAAGACTAGATAATTACTGCTCATGGAAATCCCATATTGACCATGTTTGTGGCAAAATCAATCGCTTTAGGTACGCTCTTTGGAGACTGACAACCTTAACCAATATGCGAACTGCTTTGAAAGCATACCATGGCTACGTAGCTTCTAATTTGAGGTACGGGATTCTATTGTGGGGCAATTCAGTAGCGATTCAAAGATCATTTATCGCGCAAAAACAGTGCATCCGTGCAATAAAAAATGTACCTCCCTTAACTAGTTGCAAACCATTATTTAAAGAATTGAAGCTCCTAACACTTCCTTCAATGTACATCTACGAAGCGTGTGTTTTTGCTAGACAGAATCTTGATTTATTTACGAAGAAAAAGATGTATGTAACTTTAAAACTAGATATCCAAACAAATTAGTATTACCACACATAAAGACGGATATTTGTAGAAGAAATTGTTATTCGATGGTGGCCAGATTATATAACAACCTACCATCTGAAATTTGTAAATTGCCTACTTCTCATTTTAAAAAAAATATTTCAGTTATTGGTCAACAAATGTTACTATTCTGTTTCAGAATATTTAAGTGATAAATTTTGACATGTACTTTATTTGCACCCTAAAAAATAATTGTTTATTCTGCCTATTATGAAACTCATTTCAGTATATTTTGATTATAATAATTTACTGTGACAATTATTTAATCCTAATTATTTATTAAATTTAAATGTTAATTAATCACATGACATGACTCTCTCCTTATAATAGTGGTAAATGATATACGATTACATTGTTATAGTTAAGTATGTAAATTTTGTAAGCCAGAAATGGTAAATGTGCTGTACTTATATATGTATATTTAAAATTGTCACCTATAAAATTACCACATTTGAACAAATAAATGATTTGATTTGATTTGATTTGAAGTGTGAGGTAGTATGAAACAGATCATTTATTAACATTTATCGCAAAAGTAACAGAAATTATGTCGATTCAGTGTAATGAGATGTTAATTTACAATCGAATAACTTTGATAATAATTATCTAGATTCTGGTACTTAGGTTTGGTCTGGTATTTAGAATTTAAAATACGTCGATCTAGGTAAAAAATATAATAAATTAATATCCACGGACATTCACACAGAGCCATCTAGTACCAAACTAAGCTTATAGCCTGTAATATGGATATTAAACAACGGATAAACATACTTATATACTTTTTTGTACACACATCCAGAACAAAACAAACAGACATGTTCATGCACACAAATGTTTGTACTGACCCAAGAATCGAACCCGGAACCCTTTATTTAGTAGTGAACATCTCAACCATTACACCAAATGGGTCGTCCACAGACATCCGAATATACAATTAGACTGGACAAGCCGCCAAGTTTATAGGCAGTCCCAGTGTCGCAATTTCTTTTCGGTTCTTACCTGTGAAAAGTTATTATATTTCTTGGTAAATTTACTGATTCCTTGCGATGATGGCATGTTACAATTGCACAGGATGGCATTTTGAAAAAACGGTAATTTCTTCTAATATTCGTGCGTCTTGACTCGTCTCACAGAGCGTAAACTGGCAGCCAGTGTATGCTCGTTGAGCTTACATTTGTCGCACTTAAAAACGCGGCTTGCCCCATCTCCTGTATTGGGAAATCTGTGGGGTCGTCAAATGCGTAGAGTTGGCAACATCGCTAAACATGTCAATGTTCATCCCCACCTCGCTATCTAAAGTGGCGTTGTGTTCAGCCAATGCGTGCGACGCGAGCCGCAGCTGTGCGAGCCGCTGATTGGCGGCCGCGTTGTCGCGCTCCGCATCAGCATTGTCAGCGCGCTGCTGATCGCAAAACGCTTGCTGATCGCGACACTGCTCCGCTATGTTGTTCACTTCCGCTTCCAGCACACTGTAGTCCTATGGAAGTCGATAAATATTACTCACACATTGAAGAAAGAGCCATTTTTACCTAGTGTCTGATTTAGAAAACAATTTCTTTTTCAATAAATGATGAATTAATATTAAATGTATATATGTCCGTTAAGTAAATATAACGTTTCTAAATAAATGGATATCATCCAGACAATAACAAAGATACCTTTTCAAGACCCTGCAATAGACTGACATGCCTCTCTGAGGCAAAAGTCCTTATAACAAAGATAAAAAAGACCTGGATTCTATTTAAATTATAAAAAGACCAAAACTAAACTGACTCACAGTGAATTCTTATAAGCAATACTCATGCTTAAGTACTTGATTTTGTTTCCGGATTGTTTGTTAATTGATTTTTAGTAATTAGTAATAAATAAATATTTGTATATTATTTAGTTAGATGTCACTATGAATGATTCAATCTTCATATTATGTCTATTTTTGCTTTCATCAGCTATTTAATGTAATAATAATACAAGACTTCTCACTAGGATATGTAAATAATAATTATTGCTTTTTGTTTTCTTCTGTACCCTAAACTACGAAACTACAAATCTCTATAAATAAGTAGGGTAGTCATATTCCTAAGCTACCTCTCTAATGTGCCTTATGTCTGTGTCGCGTTGCCTGAGGTTTTCTACTGCACTGGTCCACATAGCCATCATCTGTTTCCTCTGATCCATGCCTTCCATCACCTGAAATATAAATAAATATTTTACTAGGCTATTTCAAGATGTGAATATTGATCAAGAACCTTATCGTTTTAACTTTTTTATCACCTGTTAGAATGTATTATTTATAAGTGTTATATCTGTATAGCTACTTGCCTTTAAACCTATAATTAATATGTTTACTAATACATATAAACATTGTAATAATGTAAGAGCAATGAATTGTTAAGAGTATCTCAAATGACTACTGCCGCCACCACGCCACCGCGTACCGTACCGGTCTGGCAGGTAAACGCAAAAGGGTATAAAAAGGTGGCGTGGCGGCGGTAGTGGGCTTTTCTGTCTTGAGCAGTAACAGTGTAAATTGTCAGATATTATTGTGAACTNAAATGTTTATCTAAGCATAAAAGCCAGCTAAGGGACCATTGAGTCGTAAATGGATAGCAGTGCTCTCTCAGTTAGGGTTGCCAGGCATGTAATAGCCAGGCAGACCTGTGAGTTTTGCCTAACAAAGGAAGAAAAAGGACAGGCACTCTGCATTGTTAAGTACATAAACATATTCTAAGGGATACAGCATTTGATGTTTCAAAAATTCTAACTTTGCCTGGCTCTATAAGGACACCTGGCAAACCTGCTCTCAGTCCATCTCACCTTTAATGGGTGCAGCTATCTCCATGCTGCTTGCTAAGCATCGAAATTACAGCAAAACACTTCCCCACAGTGAAACAGGCCAGCCAAGTCCAGAAGTGGGCTTTCAAGAGCTGTTAAAAAAGTATCAAGAGTAATTACTTTGAAGCCTATCAATGCGCCCAGTTATATCTTTGCTGTTCTTAGTGAAGTCCACTACATCGCGGTCCAATCTGTCTGCTTCATTGCATGAGAGCTGTCTTAATTTCACCTCTTGCTCCAGCTGCTGCTTATGTGCAAACAGGAGCCGCTATAAAAAGGGTTTGATTTATAACTTATAATTGAAATAAAATTACATTTCCCAATAAAAAATAATAAGCTTACAGTGTTTTCTTGATATTCAGTGTGAACATGATCCCTGTACTTGTTAAGATCATCCCGTTTTTGGTTTTGGAGTATTAATGATTCTTTCAAGGTCTGGATCTCATTTTGCCTAAAAAAATAAAGTATTAACTTTTACTATATAAATCACTAATCAATCAAGTTCCATAAATACTGCCAATAATTCCAATTGTTTTCTGATTAATTGTTAGGACGAAAGTTATAATAAATTACCTTGTTAGAAGAAGAGTTTCCAAATTTTGATTGTCTGGATTAGCCAAAGGTATTCTTGTGCCTTGATTCCATCCCAACTCTTCTAAGAGTTGAGCCATATAACGGGGCACAGCTGCAGAATCTCCCATTTTATAGAAAATAGAAAGAAAAAAAATCGTTTTTTAATATCTAATTATGCCTAAATTGTTTGGTCGATAATTATGAAACGTAGTATACAATGAAATCAACATCAACAAAACAAATTCGCCGCCATTTTTTAAATAACAAATGACAGCCAGCTGTTACATAGTGACATTATCCGGTAAAGTACGCAAACCGATAAAACGATTTGAGATACGAGAATTGGTGGTCGTCTAATAGTATACCTTAAAATAAGATATGCTTTTTCAATCATTATATTTATTTTAAAGCAGACAGCTAACAACTTGAAAAAAAATTTCGATAAAACAAGTTTTCATCCAAACCTGCAGACACAAATATGTATTATATAAAATATTGAAACTAATTTTTTTGCCATACCCGCAAATCACTATCACTCACTAAGTTTTAAGATCCATAGTAAACCTTAAGAACCTTTGTGCACTTGATTGCAAATAAAACAGTCGAATTTGAAATTTTGAAGATTATTTTCACTGTCAACAAATTTTTTGTTTTAAACACACAATTTCAAGAATCTTGCAAGAATAAGATATAGCGACGCTAAAACGAATAATCAATATTCGTTTTAGCGTCGCTATATCTTATTGAATTCTCTATCCAAACTGAAGAAGTAAAATTTCTTAAAGCTGAAACATGTACCATCATTAATCCTTGATTTATTTAACTATTATGAGCTAATTTTCATCTTTCCCCCTAGTCTGGAAGACTTCAAAAAATGCATACACTTGAATTGGATAATGTTGTAAAATATTGAAATCGCGCCAAAAGTTTGTATACGCACTCTTGCTAGCTTTAGTTTCGCGCTATCGTGTTAGCATGAGCGTTACCGAGTTTCTCTGATATATTTTTTTACTTTTTGCGCAAAATGAGTGCTACTGCAGCTTGCCTTCCGTGTCCTGTATGTGCTCATAGTGGAGTGTTCGAATCTGTTGAATCGCTAAGAGATCGATTAATATATGTTTCAACAAATAAAATGTTTTGTCCTGTATGTCAAGAAGAAATAAGCGGTCTGGACAAATTAACGATTCATTTGTTTAGTCATGTGAAAATGTTATCCAATAAGATTTATTCCGAGAAAACCGATGCAGTGAAAAATAATAACAAAACCGAGAATCAATCGGCCTCCTCGCTACAGGAGAAGCAAGCTAAATGTGTCGTGGCTAAAAATAAATCAGCGTCGTCCACCGCTGTTGCACCTATGAAATATGTAAAGATTTATCCTAAACTGCCAACTATTTCTTTAAAAGCAATCCGATTGTAGAGGTATCTAACAGCCATGTTGATAACTGTGGACAATCTATATCTACAGTAGCTTTTAAAGCCGAAACTATAATAAATTCAACAAACAACATTTGTGACATCTGCGGCCTACAATTTGTTGATAGTGATATATTGAGAATGCATAAAGGGTTAATACATAACATTGACGAAATTTCTAATAATAACTTCTCTCGTTACGAATGTCATTTGTGTCCGAAATATTTCAAATGAGGGGTTCATTAATGGTGCATCTTCGAGTAGCGCATTTTGGATTTTTATCAGGAAATTGCGGTTCAGAATATACCAATGATGGACAAGAAAAGAAAATGACTAATGATGGTAGTGGTGATCAATATATAACTTTACAAAGAAATGACAACAAACAATGGCAATGCGATGTGTGTCGGAAATGTTTTACGACTAAATACTTTTTGAAGAAACATAAACGACTTCATACAGGTTAAATAATTGGTGTTAGTTTTCGAGGTAAATCTTACTAACAGAGAAATAATAAATAGATAGAACCAATGGATACCTATAAAGCATCGATGGCAATTAATCTCTTAACTTTGTAATTATCAGCTTTGAGCTTTTTTTAAATATTTAATTATACTTTCCTATATTAAATTTTCCATGTTTTACAGGTGAAACTCCATATGCCTGTTCCCAATGTAATAAAACTTTTACATTTCAACAATCATATCATAAACATCTCTTGTATCACAACGATGAGAACCGCATACTTGTAGCTACTGTGGTCGTGCGTTTAAGGAATTGTCAACCCTACATAATCATCAACGTATTCATACCGGAGAAAAGCCATTCTCCTGTGAAACTTGTGGTGAGTAGTGATAAAATAAGTTTTAAAACCAACTTCATAGGTACATAAAATTAAGAAAAACTTGTGTTTCAGGAAAATGTTTTCGTCAAAGAGTTTCATATCTAGTCCATAGAAGAATTCATACCGGAGTTATGCCGTACAAATGCACGGCTTGTGAAAAAAGTTTTCGATACAAAGTAAGTTATTGAATTTTCTTTATTCGATCAATCCTATTACGTAACGTAAAAACACTACGGGTATTTCGTAACTGCATGACTTAGTGCAGATAAAGCTGTCAGTCACCACATTAACCTCGCACAAGGAAAATTAGAGTCAATATGTAAGTCTATCATTTTAACACAGTGTTCGTTCGGCTTTATCGTGCCTTCCGACACATAAAGATATTTTTCGAGATATTATTTTTTGGTCACCCATCCAATTATCAGCCATTATGATAATGCAAAACTTGTTATTATTTTCTAACTATTATTAAATATACCAATTTTATTGGCCTTAAATTTAAATCGTTGTGTTTCAAATAATTATTTTAGTTACTTTGAAATAAAGCTTTTTATCATCTACTACGAAACAAAAATAACGATGAATGTGTTTTTTTAACAGGCCTAGAATGTATAGCACCAAAAAATAAAGCGTTTTTTTATAACTCACAGGTCTCGCAACGCACTCACAAATGTCTAGCAAAACCTCCTGGAACCGTTGTCCGTCAATCTGGAAATCTAGTTGAAAAACTTAAAAAGAAAAACAAGGTTCCTGATATTGATAACGAAGACGCTAATCTAGGTCAAAAGAAAGACAACAAACCAGAGGCTAGCTTTGTTGAAGTTTCTGAAGCTAATGCTGAATTAGTTAGGACAGGTGCCAAGCTGTCCTTAGAAGATATGGAATCAGAAAATTTTACTTTACTCGCAGAAAATTTAGTTAACACTGGCGGTAATAGTGAGGATTTTCGAAGTAAGCCTTGTTCTTCTAAAGTATTCAATGCTACTCAAGTAATTCATAACAAAGTAAGCGCCATTGATTCAAATTTAGACGAACTGATAGAGTCCATTCCCTGTATAGATAAAAATATGCCATCACCTTCTGAAATATTAAAAAACTTATGCTTATCAAAAGATGATGACTATATGGCAATATTACAAAATCAAGAAAATGAGAAGCAATTTGATTTGTACAATGATTTAGGTGCACTTTTGTAAATTTATTTTTGCAAAATAAAGTTTTAAGTCGTATTCGTGTTTCATTTAAAAATATGATGTAAGATGTATCTATATCTAATTCTCAGGGAATTTGAATACGTTGATTTAATTTTAACTTTCAATCACTAATACTGCTAGCTCACTTACACATCATCAGCCTAACGTCTCACTGCACATTGGCCTTTCCGCCCAATAAAGTTATGACAAGAGTGGGCTTTAACCTTTCACACGGTTTAATATGGATTGGTAGCTTTATCTTATTACTTCCTAACTAATAACTAATTAACATGAAGAACCGGGTGATTCTACGCTACTGTAGCCTAAAACGGGCCGAACAGCTGGCTAAGACATTATCCCCTTCTCGTTTTCTCAACAATGATCTTCAATGCAATATTTATTACGTCAACACACTTCAACTCGCTGATCTAGCGCGTATGTTAGGTATATTGTCTCACACTAAATAAACACACTTATTTCAGTATTTGTAAGTTTCTCGATTGGCCGTTTAATGGCTATAAACGGGCAGAGCAATGCCGTGCATTTTATTCGTAATGTAAGCTCTGAAAAATGTAAGCTACAAAATTATTAAGTTTTAGTGCCATCTGTACTGTCTTTTCATAAACTATAAAGTTCGGTAAAAACCGGTAAACGGTAAAGGACTCGTCTCGTTTGCTGCTTGCTTGAATACAAAGAAAAAAACACAAAAGAGTTTTGAGCGCAACCAGCTGTTTTTGTTCTTCTCGCTGTGCTTGCAATCAGTGAAAATCAGTATGGATCAAAATTGAATAGTGTCATTTCATCTTGCATCAGTGACATTTTGTGAACTGGATGTGGATATTTTGAAATTCAATCGGAGTGAATAAATAATCGATTTGAATTTCTGTGAACGTCACACAAACTAATGGACTGCGCTTTTAGCCATTTATTACGTCTTATTTGAGGTACATGCAATGTGTGTAAATTAGGCCAACAGGCGCAGCACCACTCACCATTACTCTGCTGGGTATTTTGTTACAAGTAAGTTTATTGATTGTTGCCTTTACGAACTGTTACGAACATTGAATCTCCATTGGGTTCTTAACTATATCTAACTTGTTATATTTGATAGAAGGTCATGATGTAACAACAATTTTCAGTATCTGTCTCTGCAACTAATAGATTAAAATCGTTTTATTTCTGTAATGGAATCATAGAAATACCTGCAAGTGTTGAAAAATATTTGTATTGTACCCTACAATTATTATTGATTAGTCAATTAGTCAGCAACTATCTAAGTAGGAATATTTAATTACAGAATATTATTTAGATATGCATTAAAACAGGAACAACTAAGGAATATTAAAACTAAAAAATATTTAAATATATGTAATACATTTTTGTTGTTAATGTATTTAGATGCCGTAATTTATAAAAAAAAATTACATTAAGTCTTAGGCTGTATTGTAGAATGAAACTCGAGCATTAATCTTTATTTAAATAGAGTTAGAAAAGGATGCTGCTATTTATTGTATATAGCACTATCCCTTTCTAACTCAATTTAAGTTGAGTCTTGTTCTAGAATGCAGACCTAGCATGTTTATATAATTAGAATAATCATAGTTCCAAGTGGCGTTGCTCTCTCCAAACAGGTGCTACTTCAGTTATCTGAAAAGATGTATGAGGCCTGAAGATGAGTTCCTCATATTGCCTTATGGCTGTAATAGTTTTATGCTATAAATGTTATATTGCAGCCAAGACAAATTGTTTCATGTATGGAATCATCTTCTGGTAAAGAACCAAGTATCCCGCACTATGCACATGCTTTGGAGGTGCAATTTATAGTATTCACTGGAAGAGAGTTTATTCCCCAAGGGGCTTATGCCATTTCTATAAGTGGTTGATCATAGCACTGGTGGAAACTCACAAAACAATACATGAATCTATTGTCTACACACATGCTACATTTCAAGTAGATATTACTATAATATTACTTTGCCATTTTTAACCCACAAAAGGTGAAGTAATATTGTGTAGCAATACCGTCTTTAGAGTTTAAATATATTGACTTGCTAAGAGATTTTTAGGGAATAAATAATTGTTTTAATCAAAATACTTCAATTCCATATTTGCGATGCGCAGAGTAGCTCAATTTTTCACCAACCTAATAGTTTGAGTGAAGAAAATTAAAGCAAAAGTACAACTTTTATTCCAGACAAAGGAGTTGCTGACTGCTGTGTCTTTAAAACACATTACCACAATGTCACAGATAATATAGTCATACCTATCAGAGAGACAATTCTAAGTCACTAAGGCCCATATTCTAGAATGATACTCAAGCGTTGATCTTCACTTAACTATAGTGAGAAAGGGATAGCACTCTAAACAATAAATAGCACCATCCCTTTCTAACTCAATTTGAGTAAAGATCAACATTGAGTCTCTTTCCAGAATACAGGCCTCAGACTCAATGCAGAAACTGCTCTGTTCAAAGTCTCGAAACTGCTTCAAACCTGAATAGATTACAAGTAACTGTGCTACAAGGCACTATTTTGGGTCCTTTATTCATTTTCTTTATTTTTGTTCTCTACAAATGATGCTGAATTTCCTGTAGTTCGCCTTTTATCGTTTAAAAATGGCGAGGTTATGTTATAGTACTTACTTCTGTTTTGGGCCATCTCTAGGCCATAGCCATGTCCGCTTTCTTTCTATTGTAGTTTGATTTTTTAACAGTCAAAGAATATGTAGGCTAAAGTCATTGTTTATCACCTTTCTGAAAGTTCCGCAATATTACTTTTCCCGCTGCTTATATATAATATGACTTTGTTCAGTTTTGGCTTATCCTGGAAACCCCAGACAGTTGACTGCTGCTTAGGATCTGGATCGTAAGTATATATACAAGATTTACTATATATACTAAAAATTTTATAAACATGCTTTGACTTTCCTCGATTAAATCGCTGCAGTTTTGCACGTGCCTTTTTTTGTCGTCGCCAAGCAAATGTGGTATCCAACGAGAGATTAACTTTCTTACGCCAAGTTCTTGATGTAGGGTTGTTTGGACAGTGGTCCCTGAAATGCTAACGGTTGTCTCTATTTCACAGTATATCCCATGACGATCTTCGAGGATTACTTGATATACTCTTCGATATACTCTTGCGTAATGGCGGTTTTTGGACGACCTTCACGTTGCTTCTCACTGAGGCCAGAGTACTCACGTTGAAATGTTAAGTACCAGCTTTCTATAATCCTAAGACATGGTGCTGCATTACTAATTACAGAAGTGATCTCCTCAAAGCGTCAGACAGATGACTTTCTCGGCACCTAACGCGCAGAGAGCTTTCTCGTATGCATTTAGTTCGCAATGACTCGTTGTACATTTCCATATAAGATCCCTGTAACCTCAGCTACAGCTCTTATGGTCTTATTAGTCTCTTATGGTGGACTTTTCGATCTATAGATATGATATCTTCGACTTTGTTGACGTTGTCTGCAGATGTTCATCCTGTCTGTGCCTAGCGCGCAACTGTGGAAAATGGAGAATCATAGTCACCCCATGTTTCAACTAGGTAGCTGTGTTTGTCTTTGGTACACATTTTTTCTTAAATCCGGTACTTGATGACAGCTCTGATTTAGTTTTTCTTCATTTTGATGTTTACTTGATATACGAAGTGTTTTCCTATTTTATGTGCTCTCATCAGATTAAGTAACATTCAGTTGACTCACCACTCTTATATATGTCACCCTATCATTAGCCTTGAATAAGATGTTCTTTAATCAGGGAGAATATCTGCTAAATACTTAAGTATTTAAAATGATAGCATTACGTTGTCTTTTGACATACTAATAACAATAAATACAACTTGGGTTACTTGCTCTGTTAACCATACGTTTTACCGACTATAAGCAAATATTATCTTGACATAATACAACTACTGATAACGTATCGCCGCAACTGCAGCCATTTTGTTTGAAGATATTGAGCAGAAGAGGGATACTGGTTATTTGCTCCATTGGAATGTTTCTGCATTTTTTTGCAGAGTTATTATAAAAACGCTTTCATTTAGAAATGTTCCTACTCGTTCCATTGATGTAGGTATATTTGTTTAGTGTTCACTAAATACTCGAGCACGTGTGAAATGCAAATTTTATAGAGAATGGTTAACATAATATTTGTACTGTGAATAATTAAATATTATCCATAAAGAGCCAGCCAATACTAATGGCGTATTTGGTGCCTTTTGCGTGCTATTCAGGGTAATTTCCATTAAGGAAGAGCATCGGTGTTTAAAGTATGGTGGTTATATTAGAAGTATTTTATACTCGTATCATAAATACATTGCATTTCTGAACTTTTTACTCAAAAGCTTTACGAAAACCCTTGTTTGACTAGATAGGCATGGACTCGAAGACTAGAGACTAGGGAAGATAATAATAAGAACAGAGATGGTTACTCTATCATTTTTCGATACCTTATAACCATAACACAAGCCAGGCGAGCTTACTGATGGTGATACATTTTATGATTTAAAGCAACTGCACGTTCTATGCTTTATTTGTGTAGCTCGCATCACGTTAGTTGTCCTGCTCGTCGACTCGCTACCCTACACGATCCCGCTCAGCATACGCCCTATTGATTCGTCCATTCGCTGTTTGTTTTTTTTCTTTACGCTTACTGTTTCACCTGATGTGGAATGGAACCGTGGCTCTCATATAAAGAAATCACTAAAAATATCTAGCGCATTACGAGATCCAATAAAAGGTTGCCTCAAATAGGAAATGCGACATCACACCATTTATTTTATTTAAGGGACTTGTATTGATCTTTTTTCCTGCATTTGTAGCCACAACGGTACCGTTCAGCTCGCTTCATTTATATCGCAAAAGGAACGTTACTCCAAATAGCGAGTAGAATAGATAATTAGTCTATATTCCAATAAGACATTACATTGATTTTTTAATGCAAACAGGTTGTTATAGAAAACTCATTTGTAGCTTTCAATAACAACCTGATTGATTTCATTTTTTTTATACAGGAAGACTGTATTAAATGTGTATTAAAATAGATTTACATACATACAGAGGCTAATAATTTAAATAATAGTTATAATTTTTTATAATTACTTTTTGATGGAGAATAAAGAGACAGGTTTCGTTTACGAATTGAGTAGTCTAGGACAACAGAATGGTAACTGATTTTAACTGTAAAAAATATTACCGTTTCTTTTATTATTTCTAATTCTCAGATATCGGTATTGATAATATGTACCCGTGTTATTTGTGTGCCCTCGGCTGCGCTCGACTGCACCAAAGGCATCTGAGGATGCCACGTGCAATTCGCGTTATCGTCAATACGCATATTGCCAACACAAATCGCGGAAATGGTTTAAATCAAAAAACCACACCGTTTCAGTTTTGCGTCCAGTTTTTGCACAAGTTATCTACGTTCAATTGGTATCTAAACTGGTAGTAGTACATTGTACATCAAATCATTAAGCCGTTTTACTTTATGTCTGCACTTACGTCCAAATTGGTCTCCATTATAAACACCCTATTCTTTTTATATAACGTCCCAACATTTGCTTGCTAACATGTTATAATGAATAATTAATGAGCAATATATAATTTGAAACGAACAATGAGATATATATTTATAATTAACGACTCCACACGTAAGATGGTCGAGACGTGCTACTACACCAAGGGTTCCGGTTCGATCCCGGGAAATACAAACATTTGTGTGCATAACATGTCTGTTTGTAATGGTCCTGAGTGTTTTTTATGTGTAATATGTATGTATTTACAAAAGAAAATAGTATATAAGTATGTTTATCAGTTATTTAGTTCCTGACTACAAACTCGGCTGGCCTAATATGGGGCTAGATGGCGCTGTGTGTGAATGTCAGTGGATATTTTTTTTTAACTTCATAAGTATATAACGCTTTGATAAATATTGAGGCTATGTTAGGTGTTTCTAAGCGATAATGACCGAAATGAGGACATCTGTAAACTTAGTAACGGACACATCAATTGTTGATAGTGGCGTCCACGTAACGGAAATAGGAGCGTAGGCCATCCCCAACTGCCTTGAATCAGTCCTGCCTTGGAAAACCTCAGTAGGCTTGAGAAGCATATGAAATGTATTCCTATGTTTCTAGAATTTACAAGACTTGAAATGGCATGAGTAAATACCTTGTAATATTCCGACACCATTTTTCATCTGTTTTCAATACTAACAAAACATCTCATTTGTTCAAAGGTATAATACCTAAATCTTAATAGAAATAATGATAATATAAATTGCAATGATTTAAAGTGGAAAAACAAGGAGTCTAAATAAATACATCTAATAGACAAATCTAATGTTATTCGTATAACTTGTTGGATATTGAAGTGAAATGAAAGTACATCAAATATTGAGAAATACGATAACAATATTAGGAAATAACAAAATGTGACTTAATCACCATGATTATTAATGGTTAATTTACTAAACGGCCCATCAAGTAAATTGGCTATTGTGACGTTGTTAATTGTTTGACTGTTTGTATATACACGTAAACCAAATGCTTGATTGTTACCAAAAAAATAACAAGACATCAATACATTTCATATTCCAAATTGATCCTCTATATTGCAAATAAGAAGAATAATCATCATAAAATATTTTTCTGCAGTCAGTTTGTGGCGTTTTGTTTTGTAAATAAGAGTCTCGCCCATTTAAGAGTGATCTCCCGTCCCTCATGCCTTAATCCTGTCTGTTGGCTGAGTATAAAGAGGTTTGGTCGGTGCGCGGATCTATGTTGAATTGGCAGGGGTACAAGGTGGCAGGGCCGCGTCTGTATCGATCCGTCGCGGCCCGCCCAAGCCCGACACCTTTCATTACCTTCAGCTTCACTGCACCACCATATCAAATATATGTAACGGATATAATAAAACAAATTCATAATGCTATGGTTGTAATTAAAATGCAACATTAAATGGGCTCCTTTAAAATTCACGCCCCAACCCTCCTATCTAGGCCGACCGATCGATTGGCTTATTAATATTCAATTCTGGTTGTGTTTAGAAATATGTGTTCTCACTTTAAAGTGGATTACTTGCAAGCGTTAGTGTAACGGCGATTATTACACAGTCATCATTGCTCGGCCTTTTATAAAATTAGCACAATAAATTACTAAGCATGATAGCTGTTCATGTAAGCAGTGCACTAGTTGTGTTGTTGAAGTTTGTTGTCAGTCGGAGGCACGTGTTGTTATACCGATGGGGTTACGTAACATTACGTTAAGCACAGAAATAACGATATGTTTATATATAAGCACAGAAATAGGCACACCACCTGTCTCCCACTAGTGTAGCGTGGATAACGTGTTCGTATTCAATCCGAACTCGCACCCAGATGATGTTTATCTTAACGCAGCTGTTGGAAATCTCACATGGTTCAAGTACGAGTAATGCGTTAAGTGGCATAAAATGCTGAGATCTTCATCACGCCTCTAGTAAAATATGAAGGACTCCCGCAGACAAACTCCCCTAGGGACTTAAATAATATCAATCTCGTACACATGACTCGTATAACATAATATGTATGATGTAGCTTCTGTTTTCTAAGCAGCATTAACCAGCAGAATGAGATACAATATTGGCCTCGTTGCGCACATTGCGTAAACGGCCGTAGACTTGAACTCATTCTTTCATCAACTGACACACTTTTAACGAATTGTAATCACATTTTGTGCCGTGTACACAAACCGTTTTGACTA